>JAMZAV010001692.1:0-286829 GCA_024449915.1 Sweltsa coloradensis | reverse complement strand
TTTTTCTTTGAGGGTGTTGATATTAACGCTTGTCGAAATTGCGCAATTTAAGCTTTGAAAAATAGACAAGAGGAGCTGGAGCTGAATCCATATATTACTACACGATGACTTCCCTAATAAAAACAGTTAAGAGGCGAAGACTTGCAGACGCAGTAACAATTGGCACAGCACAATAATTGATATTGATTCGCCTCAAAGCCTGCCATTAAGGATATCACCCGGTAACAAAATCGTTCAGAGATGCATCACAAAGAGTGCAATGTATGCACTACTACACATTAAAACAACAGTCTGTTTTTTCAGTGGCCGATGACAAAACCAGTTTTTTTTATGAAAGTAGAGGATTTCACAGATTGTGTGAAGACATCCTTACAAATACGAGTTGGAAAACTGAAAAGCATCAACAGAAAGAGCTCGCCTACTATGAGTATCGGCAGGCGCTAAGCATTCAGAAGTCCGCTAGTCGCACAACCTACTTCTACCTTTACCCACGGTTCGAGCCTAGCCATCATAATTCTTTTCTTGCTACACACAGAAAAAGCAATGCTGCCAATAAAATGACATGCAAATATGTGCTAACAACAATATGGATTTTTGTTGTTTCGTCGGAATCATGTGATCTTGGTAATTCTTATCAATGTGATTTAATATGGAGAAAAGTACAATTTTATTTATTAAAATGTTGTCAAGAAGTTCTGCAGCAATATTATTGTACACATTTTATGTGTCCTATTCTATTGTGTCCAATACAGGCAGACACCGACTTAAGGCTATCAACAAGTCACCAAGATTTGATAATGGGCGAGATTTGAAAAAGGGGGACTTATCAAAAGTGCAGCCTATTTTGAAAGATGAAACAGGACATGTGATGTGAAATTACCAGTAATTTATATTGCCGGTGGTCGGTAATTTAAAAAATTACAAATTGAAATTGTACAATTTTAGGTGCGGTTTAGGGAAAAATGTTGGGCATTTATTCAGCGCCGGTAGAGTAAGTGGTGGTAAGGTGGGATTAATATAGGCGTAATTACTATGCGCATCTACACTACTTGAGTAGCCAATTTGCTAGTGTAGTGTGGTGGAAGAATGCACATACAGGCACACACTTAAGTTTAAGTGGTAAGTGTGCCACATGGCTTGATAGTATAGCTAACTCGTTTGAAGTCGATTGGTTATAGGCTTATAGCCACCTACTATTGAGCCAGCGGGCACAATGTATCACTAATATATGTCTTTGACCTAAATTGTTCTCTGAAATTGGATTTATATGCAAAGGGACTCAAAACAATGCGTACCTAGTATCGTATTTTTAACATATGTGTGGCTGTACAGCCCACTTTAAGATTTTGCAATAAAGTAACTTTTTTAGCTACATCAATTTTAAAAGTGGTATGCCTATAGCAGGCCAATTTGTAAATGGGTAAATTACCAAGAATAGGCAACTTACCACTAGGTGGGATGTAGAGAACTAGCAACACTGTAACATAACCAATTTTTAGGCCTAGTTTAAATAATTATAAAATACCAAAATTATGAGAAAACATTTATAAAACTCTTCAATGTTCAGTCGATCAATCGATATAAAAACAACAACAGTGCATTCTTTTGGTGTCAAAAATAATACTACGAACATTTACATGTCAAAAACCACTTCAAATATGCCCGCGTATTCCAACCCAGACAGCAGCGAAAATTCAAACATTTTCAAATACCAGATGAAACAGAATAATACATTATCGACGAAAATATCGAACTATACTCGTGCTGCGATCTAGCGGCAACAAACCTCAATCACAAGCAGTGTTAACAACATGTTAACACCATTTTAAAACAACCGCTAATTTAGTCATTTCAACAACAACCGCTAGATGGCGCTAACCGCAAATCACACCAGTGCTACCAACTTATGAAAACAATATTAGCTAACTTGGTTAGGGGAGAGTGAAAGGGAGATGGTCAAGACTCATTTTCAATATCCCGGAAATAATTAGCCAATCACAGACTTTATTGCACCATGACAACCAGAACTATACTATCCATAAATTTATAGAACATAAACAAACTGCGCCGAATTTTATTACGAAATGCAGAATAAGTATACCCAATTCAGATATCTTCTTGGGACTAGACACACTTTTTAATGGATTGTTGCGAAATTTAACCAAGACCCCTATCATAGACTCGCCGAGATTCTAAAAAATAAACCTGCTGTCACCAATCTGACGTAACCTTCTGAAAGCTTTCATAATAGAAGACGACACAGAATCTTCAGAACCATAGACGAACACAGATGTGTTGAACGGACGAGTTGAGGATGCCAAGCCAGGGACGCGTTCTGGAGGACGGGGAGTCGCCAAAACCCCTCTCAATTGAAACAACCTTTCAACAAACACTCTTATCAAGGAGAATAAATGGACTTCTCGAGTGTGGAACTCTCCCCTGGACTTCGCACCTGTACGACTACTCTACCCGAGGCCTATGCCTAGCCTAGACGGAGGCCTAGCCCTAACACAAACACTAGGTTCTGCTAAACACGTAAGCCTAGCCTATCAGGGCAGTGGCACTGGTACTTTAAAACTTTTTAATTGAACATTATTGCATCGACGAAGGCTTTCAAGCCAAACTTTATTGATAAGAAAATTTGAACTGAACTGAAACAAGGCTTTCATGCCTAATAAGAACATTTTGAACTGAGCTAAAAAAGAGGCTTTCATGCCATTTTTGTAGGCCTAAAGGACCTGATATTTCTTTTTATTGTAACCATGTATAACTTGTAACCTGTATTCCATTGCATAACTTGTAGGCCTAACTTCACCAGGCACTAAAGTGACAATTTTGATCCACTTTATAACTTGAACTTGTCTTGTTTTACATAATTAGTGACATAATAAAATTGTCAACGAGATATAATTTTTCACTTGTAGGTTATTATCCTTAACTTTGATTCACTCACATCCGTTGTATAAACTTTTAAGAATTAGCTTATAGGTAAGTCTACAGAACCCAGACCTATCTCTCTGCTCTACCAGCTGCAGCTGCGGCAAACCCTATAAGTCTTTTCATTGTATTTTTCTTTGTAATTGTATTTTGTATTGTAATTTAGCTTGTGTTACTTAACAGTATTCATACAGGATTTGTATTCTTAACGAATGAGGTAGAAAAAACATGTATAAAAGGTGATCATTCTGCAATATTACACTGTAACGCTATAGCCCGTTGATCTCGGAGGTACGAACTATTGTGGACGTAAAGAGCCACACAAGTGTCTAAATGTGGCAAGGGCTGTACGACAAAATCAGGTTTTAATACCTTCACGTAAAGAGCCACACAAGTGCCAGAATGTGGCAAGATTGTACGACAAAATCAGGTGTTAATACCTACACGTAAAGAGCCACACAAGTGACCGAATTGTGGCAAGATAGTACAACTACAATCAGATTTTAATACCTGGACGTATAAAGACACACAAGTGTCCAAATGCAAGTAAGTAACGATATATGTTATTATATATAATAAGCGACGACTCTATCCAGCATACATTTTGCCACATCCAATACCGGTAATCAATACGTACAAATCATTACACACAACGTGGTGAGAATCCAAGAGGAAAGTACATTTGAGATTTTTAATAATTATTATTTATATGAAAGAAAAATTTACGCCTGGGAGATCACCTGTCACCAGCAAATGGACCATTGATACACACCAAGATACCTTGTTGACAAGGTCATTGAACGACCCCAGAACCAGAGACATACGAGATCCCCCTTAAGCTGCTCGTCTACTACGGGATCGGCAGGCGCATAGCATTCAGAATTCTGCATTCAAACAACCTACTACTGCCTTGGCCCGCGGTCCAAGCAACACTAGTGTTCACACGCTGAATAGGTGCGACCCTGATGACGTAAACACATAGACTCAACGGCAATGTTTGCAATATTAAAAGGGTTTTAAACTTTGCCCGTGCAGGAAGATCATGGCAGAGACCTACACTGGTCAAAGCCCACAACAAAACGGCGACGACGCCAAGGGATACCAATGAAATCCTCCCTCCGTTTCAACTTCAACCTCATCTATCACCACCATTGTCATGAAACTAGTGCATTAATATAAAAAGCAATATTCTATCCAATCCCAACCAGGTCTTGCAAGGACATAAACCAATGGAACGCGAACGGACAGTATTTTATGAGATATGGTACAATCTATCAAATCGGTTGATGCTAGATTTTACCGCACATATCGTGGATTCGGTTTCGTAAAAATGCAAGCAAAACAATAGGAACTAAACCCTTGTTCAAGATATTTCAAACCCACTGTGTCCTTACTACAAGAACAAAAATGAATACTGTACTTGAATCCACAAGTCGGCGCATACAGCACGGGCGCAGGTCCTCTTTCTCCACACTACTTGTAGCATACTGAGCGACTATTGTTGGGAGTCAAAACTACCATACTAAATTGCTTCTGATGTTCGCAAGACTTTTGTCAAGACTCGTGAAAATCTTAAAATCATTAGGCTACTATTCACTCAAGTTGTGGATTCTCACAGCTAAAGACGGGGAACGATCACCTACCAAATCTCTGATCGCAAAATCGTGGTCGTAAAGTGTTTTAAATTTGTCAAGACAAGTTCGAAAGGCAAAATATCAGCTTGTAATAGTAAAGTAAGTTACTCCTCAAAAACTAGAGGCGAGCTCTGGCACTCATCGTCGTCGACATGACAAAGGACGATGAAGACACGACGGAGACCCCCTCCCCTCACGTGGCAAGGGTTTGACCAGCAAAAGACTTTCCAATCCACATACTCTAGGCTAGAGTGGCAACGGATGATGCAAACCTTAACCAAAATATCTTTATATTTTAAATAAGTGCACATTCAACTATAAGTTGTGTTTAAATCCAGTAGGCCCAAGTGTAATGTATGGCCTATATTATACCATATAATGACAAAGAGTGGGATGAGGAAGTTGAAACAAACAAATTATTTTAAAATATGTAATAATAGTGAGGGCCTCAAATTTTGTAAAGGGAGGGAGTAAGACGCAATTATCTCAATAGCAACTAGGGATGGACAGGCATACCTGGTGTGGCGTGCCACCTTCAAAGCCTACCA
This sequence comes from Sweltsa coloradensis, assembly GCA_024449915.1. NCBI lineage: Eukaryota > Metazoa > Arthropoda > Insecta > Plecoptera > Chloroperlidae > Sweltsa > Sweltsa coloradensis. The sequence goes on along the minus strand of JAMZAV010001692.1, from coordinate 281,710 downwards.
TCGGAGGAATTGTTTTTTTTGGCATATTAAAAGTATAAAATGTACATTTAATTAGCCCTGGCTACCTTCGTGTAATCACGTTGTTTTATTTTACATTAACGTATAATAAATCAAAAATAATTAAAATATATGTGTAATAAACAGCCACAGGTGTACTATGTACGTTGGTATAAGGTTTTAAAGTAAGGCAAGGTAAAATGTGCATTATAGGGGGTTTAACCAAGCTTTAGGAACGTCAGTCAGTGAGCAAAACAACCCAGTTTGCATCGTCGAGGACAGGTTAGGGGGCTCAGGAATGCGAGAGTGGGGTGCTGGACATGAAACCAGCCACACCAAAGAGAAGTAAACATCAAAAGTTCTGAGGATGGAAAATACCCAGCCGGGGAAACCTAGACTGGAGGCCCCGTAAGACGGTAGGCTATTGGCCTAGCCACTCGCCTAACGCCTTCATCTGCCAATCACCCTAGTCGTGACAAGTGGTCCGTGTCCGAGGAGGTCACGTGATGTGATGGGGTAGCAGAAAACAGAGGGGGAGTTGGCGTGGGGAAGCGGCGTCTTGGAATCAGTCTGTAGTGGGAGTCCAGTGAGCAAGCAGTGCGTGATTCTGTGTTTTTCAAGTTCGCGGGTGCCAAAGCGAGCCGTGCGTAACCAATCGCCATGGGGCATAATGTGCTTTCCCAAATGTGTAGGGCAAGGTCTATTTAGTAGACCAGTATAAAGTTTTTAATATTTGTGTTGAAATCACGCGAGTGTAAGCGTTTTTAACGTGACCCACGCCAACATGTGGGAACGCTCCGGACTCCATCAATAACGACGACCGCAACGATAATGGCTACTCTAACGTCTATCCATATCCAGAGCCAGCTCAATATGCAAAAACACCAAAATTACCCTTTTCGCATTACCTTTTCCTTTGTCCTAACCCACGACAGACCTAGCACTATGGGTCAAGCCCTCCCCTCCGAGAGCGGGTGGCTAGTACACAAAGTCACACCCCCGAGATAAGCCTCAGGGCATGCGAAGCAACAAGTATTTCATCACTGCCGGGTTCGAAGTCCCACGTGTGTTATCACGTAAAGTGAGGTGCGTTTCAAGAGACGATGTTGCTTCCGAGGTCGCCGCCCCCCACCAGGGACGCCGGCGTCGCGGGCCAAAACTTTGCGCGCCCAAACCTCAAGATATCACGCCGCGTCGACCGTTGACCCACGGGTGCGCACCAATACTACGCACGACGACTTCGCCGCCAGTGAGAGTAACAAATTAAATCTTTGTAATCTAGTATTTTAGAATGGCCACCGGTTAAACAAAAACAAAAAAGGTAATTGTAGATTGGATCCAATCGTAGTTAATCGATTTTTTATTCTCATCAATTGTAACCCGTAACTGCTGTAATATCCGATTTGTGTTTAATAATTATGCAAGTGAATTCCAAACTAATTTACATTATCTAAGGGAACCTCTTTCCCTCACACACCTGTTGCTCTTCCCTTCTTAGCATGAATTTTATGAACTGCCTTCAGCCATCACTTAGTCTTATAACCCCGCCTCTCAAGTCAGACTAGACCAAAGTACGAGCGCCACCCCAAAACCAGGAGGACGGTGGCCGCAGCCAGGCCGCGCCCCAACCATCAGAGAGGACGGAAGTCCACGGTACGTCCGTCGGTCGTCTGGGGCCTGATGAAACCCCCAAGGTCGAAGGCTATTCCTTTTCATGTTTGGGATTGTGGTTTCCTCGGTTTTCCATTTTGTGTGATTCATGACCGATAGAAGGTATTTAGGCTAGCTACCCGTGCAAGACCTACCCCTAACAGACGCATAATTCAAGCGGAGTAAGGTGTAAGTCATACTGGGTTTTACTGGGTTACTCAAAATTCCCAAAAAAAAAAAAATTCCATTCAAAGGACTCGAATCAATTTTTTCATGATTGAAACACTGCAAAATTGTACGAATGAAAGTGGAGAAAGTCAGACTGACGACTCACAAAAAAAAACCAAGATGGGACGAACAATATTAATAGAAAACTTTGAAAAAGAAATTTACAATCTTTTCGATAGCATTTTTGGAGTGTTGATATTAAAGCTTGTCGAAATTGCGCAATTTAAACTTTGAAAAATAGACTAAGGAAGCTGGGAGCTGAATCCATAATATATTACTACCCAATGACTTCCGCTAATAACAACAGTTTAGGGAGGCTAAGACTTGCAGATGCAGTAACAATTGGCATAATCACAATAATTGATATTGATTTGCCTCCAAGCCTCCATTAAGATTCACCCTGTAACATAATCCGTTCGAATACCTCATCACAAACAGCATATGTATGCACTACTACTCATTGAAAATAACAGTCTGTTTTTTCAGGGCCATAACGGAACCAGCTCTTGTTAAATGAAAGTAGAGGATTTACAGATCGAATGTAGACATCCTCACAATACCGAGTTGGAACACTGAAAGTCATCACACAGACCTCGCCTACTATTGGGCCATCGCAGGCGCTAAGCATTCATAAGCCCCGAATATTTGGAAAACCTACTTCTAGCTTAACCCCCGGTCCGAGCCTGGCCATCATGATTCTTTTCTAATTACAACACAAGAGTATCAATAAAAAGTGACCATCGCAAATAGTTGCTTACCCCTACAACAATGATGTTATGTCAGAATTAAGTGAGCTTGGTAATTCTAATCAAAGTGATTTAATATGGAGAAAAGAACCATTTATTTATGTTACTAAAATATTAACAAGTTCTGAAGCAATATTATTGTACCCATTTTGGGTCACATTGTGTCCAATATAGGCAGACACCGACTAACGGCAATCAACTAGTCACCAAGATTAAATAATGCGGAGATTTAAAATAGCAGACTTTTCAAAAGTGTAGTCTATTTTGCAAGATGAAATTCAACGTACAATACCACACCCCCGAGAGGGAAAGGTAGAAAACATCCTGAAATGAGAACTGCTTTTATTAGCACACAGTCCCATTTCGGGTGAAAAAGAGATGTAACATCCGTTAATTCTAATTTGTGGTACACCATGTACCAAAGTAACACGACGAAAGAGCCACACAAGTGTCTAAATGTAGCAAGATGTTCAACTAAATCAGGTGTTTGCTACCTGGCCGTAAAGACAGCACAACAAGTGTCCGAATGTAGCAAGACAGTACAACTGAATCAGGTATTATAGTGTGTGGACGTAAAGAGCAACACAAGTGTCCGAATGTAGCAAGACAGTATAACTAAACCAGGTATTATAGTGTGTGAACGTAAAGAGCTACACAAGTGTCCAAATGTAGCAAGACATTACAACTGAACCAGGTATTATTGTGTGTGGACTTAAAGAGCCACACAATTGTCCCAACTGTAGCCAAGACAGTACAACTGAACCAGGTATTATAGTGTAGTGGACGTAAAGAGCCACACAAGTGCCGTATTGTAGCAAGACAGTACAACTGACAGGTTAATTATAGAGTGTGGAGTAAAGAAGCCCACACAATTTCCGAATGTAAGCTGACAAGTACCGCTGACCAGGTATTATAGTGTGTAGACCGTAAAGAGCAACACAAGTGTCCGAATGTAGCTGACAGTACAACTGAACCAGGTATTATAGTGTGTGGACGTAAAGAGCCACACAAGTGTCCGAATGTAGCTGACAGTACAACTGAACCAGGTATTATAGTGTGTGGACGTAAAGAGCCACACAAGTGTCCGAATGTAGCAAGACAGTACAACTGAACCAGGTATTATAGTGTGTGGACGTAAAGAGCAACACAAGTGTCCGAATGTAGCAGACAGTACAACTGAACCAGGTATTATAGTGTGTGGACGTAAGAGCCACACAAGTGGTTTCCGGAATGTAGCCAGACAGTAACAACTGACCGGTATTAGAGTGTGTGGACGTAAAGAGCCTACACAGTGTCCGAATTCGCTAGACAAGTTAAACTGAAAAAATCAAGGTTATAGTGTGTGGACGTAAGAGCCACACAAGTGTCCCTGATGTAGCTAGACAGTTAAACTGAACCAGGTATTAATAGTGTTGTGGACGTAAAGAGCACACAAGTGCCGAATGTCGCTGATAGACAGTACACTGAACCAGGTATTATAGTGTGTGGACGTAAAGAGCCACACAAGTGTCCGAATGTAGCTGACAGTATAACTGAACCAGGTATTATGTGTGGTGACTTAAAGAGCAACACAAGTGTCCCGAATGTAGCAAGACAGACCACGTGAACCATGTGTTTATAGTGTGTGGACCGTAAAGAGCACACAAGTGTCCGAATGTAGCTGACATACAACTGAACCAGTATTATAGGTGTGGACGTAAAGAGGCCACCAGTGTCCGAAGGTAGCGACGAGTACAACTGAACCAGGTGGTTATAGTGTGTGGAACGTAAAGAGCCACACAAGTGTCCGAATGTAGCAAGACAGTACAACTGAACCAGGTATTATAGTGTGTGGACGTAAGAGCAACACAAGTGTTCCGAATGTAGCTGACAGTAATAACTGAACCAGGTATTTAGTGTTGTTGACGTTAAGAGCAACACAAGTTGTCCCCGAATGTAGCAAGAAAGTACAACTTGGAACGTATTATAGTGTGTGGACGTAAAGAGCCACCCCAGTGGTCCGAATGTAGCTGACAGTACAACTGAACCAGGTATTATAGTGTGTGGACGTAAAGAGCCACACAAGTGTTCGAATGTAGCAAGACAGTATAACTGAACCAGGTATTATAGTGTGTGGACGTAAGAGCAACGACAGTGTCCCGAATGTAGCAAGACAGTACAACTGAATCAGGTTTATAGTGGTGGGCGTAAAGAGCACACAAGTGTCGCGAATGAACTAGAACAGTACAACTGAACAGGTTTATCGTGTGTGTCCGTAAAGAGTCACCACAAGTGTCCGAATGGTAGGTCAAGACAGTATAACTGAACCAGTATTATAGTGTGGTGGACGTAAAGAAGCAACACAAGTGTCCGATGTAGCAAGACAGTACAACTATACAGGTATTATAGTGTGTGACGTAAAGAGCCAGACAGTGCCGAATGTATCTGACAGTACAACTGAACCATGTATTATAGTGTGTGGACGTAAAGAGCCACACAAGTGTCCGAATGTAGCAAGACAGTACAACTGAACCAGGTATTATAGTGTGTGGACGTAAAGAGCAACACAAGTGTCCGAATGTGCTTGACAGTAAACACCTGATCAGGTATTTAGTACCTGCCGTAAAGTAGCAACACAAGTGTCCGAATGTAGCACGACAGTACAACTGAACCAGGTATTATAGTGGTGGACGTAAGAGCCACACAAGTGTCCGAATGTAGCAGGAACAGTATAACTGAATCAGGTATTATAGTGTGTGGACGTAAAGAGCAACACAAGTGTCCGAATGTAGCCAGACAGTACAACTGAGCCAGGTATTATAGTGTGTGGACTAAAGAGCAACCAACTGTCCAATGTAGCTGACAGTACAACTGAAGCCGGTATTAAGTGTGTGACGTAAAGAGCCACACAAGTGTCCGAATGTAGCTGACGGTATAACTGACTCAGGTATTATATGTGGGTGACGTAAAGAGGCCACACAAGATGGTCCGAATGTAGCTGACAGTACAACTGAACAGGTTTATAGTGTGTGGACGTAAAGACCACACAAGTGTCCCGAATGTAGCTGACAGTACAACTGAACCAGGTATTATAGTGTGTGGACGTAAAGAGCCACACAAGTGTCCGAATGTAGCAAGACAGTACAACTGAACCAGGTATTATAGTGTGTGGACGTAAAGAGCCACACAAGTGTCCGAAAATGTAGCAAGACAAGTAAACTGAACCAGGGTCTTATGTGTGTGCACGTAAAGAAGCCACACAAGTGTTCGAATGGGATACGGTAACAAAGCAGTATAACTGAACCGTATTTAGTGTGTGACTAAAAGAGCAACAAAAGTGTCCGTATGTAGCAGACGTACAACCCTGACCCAGGTATTATAGTGTGTGGACGTAAAGAGGCAACACAAGTGTCCAATTTAGCAAGACATATAACTGAACCAGGTATTAATAGTGTGTGGGGGACGTAAAGAGCAACACAAGTGTCCAAATGTAGCTGACCGTATACTGAACCAGGTATTATAGTGTGTGGACGTAAAGAGCCACACAAGTGTCCGAATGTAGCAAGACAGTACAACTGAACCAGGTATTATAGTGTGTGGACGTAAAGAGCACACAAGTGTCCGAATGTAGCTGACAGTACAACTGAACATGGGTTATTTAGTGGTGTGTACGTAAGAGCCACACAAGTGTCCGAATGTAGCTGACAGTACAACTGAACCAGGTATTATAGTGTGTGGACGTAAAGAGCCACACAAGTGTCCGAATGTAGCAAGGCAGTATAACTGAACCAGGTATTATAGTGTGTGGACGTAAAGAGCAACACAAGTGTCCGAATGTAGCAGACAGTACAACTGAACCAGGTATTATAGTGCGTGTACGGTAAAGAGCCACACAAGTGTCCGATGTAGCTGACAGGAACAACTGACCAGGTATTCTAGTGGTGTGGACGTAAAGAGCAACACGAAGTTTCGAATTAGCAAAGACAGTACACTGAACCCGGTTTATAGTGTGTGGACGTAAGACCACACAAGTGTGTGCAAGGGGGAATGTACAGACAGTACAAACTGACCAGGTACTATAGTGTGTGGACGTAAAGAGCATCACAAGTTTTCCGAATGTGCAAGACAGTACACTGGAACCACGTATTATAGTTGGGGTTCTTTTTTTTTGGGGGGGTTTGGTGGACGTAAAGAGCCACACAAGTGTCCGAATGTAGCAAAGAACCGTATAACTGAACCAGGTACTTATTAGTGTGGTGGACGTAAAGAGCCACACAAGTTTTGGTTTCGAATGTAGCCAGACATACAACTGAACCAGGTATTATAGTGTGTAGACGTAAAGGGAAGCAAAAAAAACACAAAGTGTCCGAAGGTGAAGCTGAACAGGTGGGTTGTACAACTGAAAACAGTTATTATAGTGGTGTAGACGTAAAGAGCAACACAATGTCCGAATTTACTACTAGTACAACTGAACCATGTATTAATGTGTGTATACGTAAAGATCAACACAAGTGTCCGAATGTAAGCTGACAGTAACAACTGAACCAGGTATTATGTGTGTGGGAAGTCAAAGAGCCACATAATCCACAAAGATGGGTCCCAATGTAGCTGACATTACAACTGAAAAAAAACCAGGTATTATAGTGTGTGGGAGGACGGTAAAGAGCCAAACAAGTGTGGGGCGTCCGATGTGCAAGACAGTACAACCTGCAACCAGGTATTATAGTGGTGTTGACGTAAAGAGCACACAAGTGTCCGAATGTAGCAAGACAGTACAACATGAATCAGGTATTTATAGTGTGTGGAACGTGTAAAGAGCCACACAAGGTGTCTCGAATGTAGCACAAAGACAGTAACAAGCTGAAAAAACTTAGGTATATTAAGTAGTTCTAGTACGTAAAGACACAACAACAAGTGTCCGAATGTAGCTGACGGTAGCAATTAAACCAGGTATTATAGTGTGTGGCGTAAAGAGCCCCACAAGTTTCCGATAAATTAGCAAGACAGTAAAACAACTGAACCAGGTATTATAGTGTGTGGACGAGAAAAGAGCAGACAGCAATAATATGTCCGAATGTTAAGCACAAGCAAGTACAGCTTGAACCAGTTTATAGTGTGTGGAACCGTAAAGAGCAAACGGAAAACATCAAAAAGTGTCCGAAGTAGCTGACAGTATCAACTGAACCAGTATTATAGTGTGTGGGGACGTAAGAGCCCCACAATTGTCCCGAATATAGCAAGACAGTAACAACTGAACCAGTGTATTATAGTGTGTGGAGTGGATGCGTGTAAGAGACCAAAACAAGGAGAAACACAAAAGGTGTTACGACATGTTAGCAAGACAGTAACAAACTGAACCAGGTATTATAGGTGTGGTGGAACATTTAAAGAGGCCCCAACACAAGTGGTCTGAGTGAAGCTGACAGTACAGAACGACTGAACCAGTATTATAGTGTGTGGACGTAAATAGAGCCACACAAAGTGTCCGAAATGTAGCAAGAAGCTAGGGGAGGGGGGGCAGTACAATACCCCAGAGGAATACCTTGTGAACCAGAGGTTATTACAGTGCGTGGACGTAAAGGAAGCCACACAAGTGTCCGAATGTAGCTGACAGTAAACTGAACCGGTATTATAGTGGGTGTGGACGTAAAGAGCCACACAAGTGTACGGAATGTAGCTGACAGGTACAACTGAAGCCAGGTATTAATAGTGGTGTGGACGTAAAGAGCAACACAAGTGTCCGAATGTAGCAAGGACAGTAAAACTGACCAGGTATTTAGTGGTGTGAGCGTACAGAGCCACCAAACAAGTGTCCGAATGTAGCAAGACAGTACAAACTGAAAAGCCAGGTGATTAATAGGGTATTGTGTGTGGACGTAAAGAGTCCACACCAATGTGCTCGAATGTACTGACAGTACAACTGAAACCAGGTATATATTTGTGGTGGACGTAACGGTCACACAAAGGTGTCCAGGGGGGGGGGGGGACCGAAAATGGGGGTAGCAAAGGACAGTATAACTGAAACCAGGTATTTATAATATGTGTTTTATGGAAAGAAACGTAAAAGAGCCACCACAGTGTTTAGCGCGCGGAATGGTAGCAGACAGTACAACTGAACCAGGTATTATAGGTGGTGTGTGGACGTAAAGAGCACATCACAAGCTGTGGCCGGATTGTAGCTGCTCAGTTCAACAACTGAAACCAGGTATTATAGTGTGTGGTGGACGTAAAATCAAAACACACGTGTCCGAATGTTAAGCCAAGACAGTATAACTGAAACCAGGTTTAAATAGTGTGTTAAAGTAGAAACTTGGGGAGCGTAAAGAGGTCCACACAATGGTTCGAATGTAAGCCAGGACAGTAAACAACTGAGCCCAGGTATTATAGTGTGTGGACGAAAGAGCAACACAAGTGTCCGAAGTGCTGACAGGTACACTGAACCAGGTATTATAGTGTGTGGACGGGAAAGAGCTCCTACCCAATAGGAACTTGGTCCTGTGGCTGTTTTTTAGCCAGAACAGTACAACTGACCCATGTATTATAGTTGGTGGCGTAAAGAGCAACACAGTTGTCCGAATGGTACTTACAGTACAACACTGAACCCAGGTATTATAGTGGTGTGGACGTAAAGAGCCACACAGAAAAGTGTCCGGGATGGTAGCTGACACGAGGGTTTCAACTGAAAACCAGGTATTATAGTGTGTGGGACGTAAAGAGCCCTCAACAACAAGTGGGTCCGAGGAATAGTGCGTAAGACAGTACAACGAAAATCAGTATTATTAGGGGGTGGTGTGTAGAACATAGAGAGGCACACACAATGTCCGAAATGTAGCTGACGAGTACAACTGAACCAGGTAATTATAGTGTGTGGACGTAAAGAGCCACACAAGTGTCCCGATGTAGCTGACCGAGTTGACAACTGTGGAACTGAAAAACTGAACCCAGGGGGGGGGGTGTAGGGGGGTGTGTGATGGAGTGTGTGGACGTTAAAGAGCCACCTAACCAGTGTCGCTTCAATGTAGCTGAACTGAGAGGGGTCAGTAGCAACGTGGAATGAAACTGAATCGAGGAAGTATTATAGTACCTGCCCGTAAAGAGCACAACACAAGTGTTCCGAATGTAGCAAGACAGTAACAACTGAAACCAGGTATTCTAAAGGTGTGGTGGACGTAAAGAGGTCACATCAACACGGACATGGCGATTAGTTTAAAGGCACGTGTCTCGAATGTAGCAAGAACGTTATAACTGAACATGGCCAGGTATATAGTGTGTGAAAGAAGTGGACGGTAAAGAGCCAAACCAAGTGTTCGAAGATGTAGCCAGACAGTACAACTGAACCAGGTAATTAATAGTGTGTGGACGTAAAGAGCCCACACAAGTGTCCGGATGTTAGCCTGACAAGTACAAACTGAACCAGGTATTATAGTGTGTGGGACGTTAAGAGCCACACAAAGTGTCCCGGATTGTAGCTGAACAGTACAACTGGACCAGGTAATATAGTGTGTAAACGTAGAGAGCAACACAAGTGGTCCTAATGTAGCTGCAGTACAACTGAACCAGTATTATAGTGTGTGGGACGTAAAGAAGCCCACACAGTGTCCGAATGTACCTGGACAAGGAGAGTACAAACTGAACCCGGTATTATAGTGTGTGGACGTAAAGAGCCCACAAGTGTCCGAATGTAGCAAGACAGTACAACTTGAACCAAGTATTATAGTGGGTGTGGACAGGGTAAATAGGACAGAACAAAGCACATCTCACAAAGGGTCCGAAATGTCGCAAGACAGTACAACTGAACAGGTATTATAGTTGTGGACGTAAAGAGCCAAACAAGTTGTCCGAATGGTATCAAGACAGTAACAAACAACTGAACCAGGTATTCTAGTGTGTGGGACGTAAAGGAGGCGCAACAACAAGTTGTCCGAATGTAGCTGACAAGGTATACCTGAACCAGTATTATAAAAGTGTGTCCAAGAAGATGTTCATACGGGAACGTAAAGAAGCCACACAAGTGTCCGGAATTGTAGCCGAAGACGAGTATCACTTGTAACTGAACCAGGTTTATAGTGTGTGGACGTAAAAGCCACCAGTGTTCGAAATGTAGCCAAGACAGATACAACTGAGTCCAGGTATTATAGTGGTGTGGACGTAAAGAACTACACAAGTGTTCCGAATGTTAGCTTGGGGGACAGTACAACTGAATCCAGGTATTATAGTGTGTGACGTAAAGAGCCACACAAGTGTCCGAATGTAGCAAGACAGTACAACTTAACCTGGTGTTATATTGTGTGGACGTAAAAGCCCACACCTTGGTCCTCGATGTAGCTGAACAGTACAACTGAACCAGGTATTATAGTTGTGGGGACGTAAAGAGCCACACAGTGTCCGTCCGATGTAGCAAGACAGGTAACAAACTAAACAACGTGGTGGAGAAAACCAGTTATTAATTAGGGCGTGTGGGACGTAAAGAGCCAACCGTACAAGTGTCCGAATGTAGCGAAGACATTACAACTGAGAAAGAGCAAACCAGGTTATTAGAGTTGTTGTGTACGTAAAGGGAGTCAACAAACAACACGTGTCCGAATGGTTAGCGAGGACAGTATAAACTGAACCAGGTATTATAGTGTGTGGACGTAAAGAGCCACATAGATCACAAAAAAGTGTCCGAATGTAGGCTGAACTAGTACAACTGAACCGAGTATTATAGTGTGTGACGGTAAAAGAGCCAACAAAAACTACAGGTGGAAAATTTGTGTCCCGAATGTAGCTGGGACAGTATCAAACTGAACCAGTATTATAGTGTGTGGACGTAGAGCAAACACAAGTGTCCGAATGTAGCTGACAGTAACCGAACGAACCGGGGTATATAGTGTGTGGACGTAAAGAAGGACCCACACAAGTGGTCCGATGTTAGCTGACAGAAAAAGTACATAATAATGAATCGGTATTATATTAGTACCTGCACGTAAAGAGCAACACAGTGGTCCGAATGTAGCAAGACGAGTATAACTGAACCAGGTTTATAGTGTGTGGAACGTAAAGAGCCACACAAAGTGTCCGAATGTAGCAAGACAAGAAGAGTACAAACTGAACCAGGTATTTATAGTGTGTGGACGGTAAAGCGCAAACAAGAGTTCCCCTGAATGTGAGCTGACAGTAACAACGTGACCCTGAGAACCAGTTATTATAGTGTGTGGACTAAAGAGCCACAACAAAAAGTTACCAAGTGTCGTCCGAATGTCCGGCGAATGACGTACAGAACGAGGGCGTCACTGAAATCCAGGTATTACAGTGCGTGGACGTAAGGAGCCCACAAGTGTCCCGAATGTAGCTGTGACAAGTACCACTGAAAACCAGGTATTAAAATAGGAGGTGTAATGGGACGTAAAGAGCAACACACAAGTGTCCGAATGGTAGCTGAACAGTACAACTGAGGACGAAGAGGAACCAGGTATTATAGTTAGGTTTGATTCGATGGTAACGTGTAAAGAGCCACACAACAAGTGTTCGAAATGTAAGCTGACAGTAACAACTGAAGACCAGGTATTATAGTGTGTGGACGTAAGAGCCACACAAGTGCCGAATGTGCTAGACGTACCTGACCGGTATTATAAGTGTTGTGACGTAAAGAGCCACACCAAGGCGGTCAAGTGTCCCGAAGTAGCAAGACAGTACAACTGAAATACCAGGTATTATAGGTTATGTGTGGACGTAAAGGCCAAAACAAAAACAGTGGTCCGAATGTAGCTGACAGATCAACTGAACCAGGTATTATTAAGAGTGTGGGTGGACGTAACGGGTCGACAACAGTCAAGCAACATTAACATACAAAGTGTCCGAATGTAGCAAGACAAGTATAACCCCCTTTTTTTTTTTTTGAACAGGTTATTTAACGAGTGTTGTACGAGGTAAAGAGACGCACCACAGTGGTTCCGAATTTTTTCGACATGTAAGGCCCAGACGTACAAACTTGAAACCAGGTATTATAGTGTGTGGAAACGTAAAGAGCCACATCAACAAGAGAACAAAGTGTGCCGGATGTACTGACCAGGAAAGTGCAAAGTTTCAACTGAACCAGGTATCATAGTGGTGGGTGGAAGTAAAGAGCAAACACATGAGCATAAGTTCCCCCCGAATGTAGCAAAGACAGTATCTAAAAAAAGTAACACCTGAATCTGTATTCTGAAGTGATGTGGACTAAAGAGCCATACCCAGTGTCTCGAATGTTAGCTGACATACAAAACTAGAATCAGGTATCTATAGTACTGCAACGTAAAGAGCACACACAGTGTCCGAATGTAAGCTGACAGTACACAACTGACCGTATTGTTAATAGGAGGTGTGTTAAGGACGTAAAGAGCAACAGAACAGAAGAAAAAGTAGCGAAAAAGTGTCTCGAATGTAGCAAGACAGTAATACTGAACCAGTATTATAAAGTGTGTGGACGGTAAAGAGCCACTGACAAAGTGTCCGAATGTAGGCAAGACAGTACAACTGAACCAAGGTATTATATGTGTGGACGTAAAGAGCCACACAAGTGTCGGCAATGTAGGCAGACAGTAACAACTGAAAACCTCAGGTATTATAAGTGTGTGGACGTAAAGGAGTCACAAACACACAAGTGTCCACGATGATGTAGCGTAAGACAGTATAACTAACCCCAGGTATTTCTAGTGTGTGTGGACGTAAAAGAGCCACACTAAAGTTTTCGAATGTAGCCAGAACCAGTACAGGAGGGAACTGAAAGAACCAGGTAATTATAGTGTGTGGACGGTAAAGAGCAAAACATACACACAGTGGTCCCGAATGGAGCAAGACAGTACAAACTGAACCAGGTATTATAGTGTGTGGACAGTAAAGAGCCAACACGAAAGTGTTCGACATGTAGCCAGACAGTACAACTGAGGGCAGTATTTAGTGTGTGGACGTAAAGAGCAACCCAGTGGTCCTAATGTAGCTGACAAACAGTCAACTGAACCAGTATTAAGTGGTGTGGACGTAAAGAACTACACAAGGTCCGAATGTAGCTGACAGTACAACTGAACCCAGGTAATTATAGTGTGGGGAAGCGAAAGATGCCCCACACAAGTGTCCGGATGTAGCTGACTTCAAGGACATCAGATTACAACTGAAAATCCAGGGTATTATAGTGTGTGGACGTAAAGAGGCATACGTAAAAGTGGTCCGAATGTTAGGCAACGAGAAACAAGACAGTAAACACTGAATCAGTTATTTATAGTGTGTTGGGACGTAGAGAGCCCACACAAGTGTCCCGATATGATGTAGCTGACAGTAACAACTGACCAGGTATTATAGTGTGTGGACGTAAAGAGCCAAACAAGTGTCCGAGTTTGTAGCTGACAGTACAATGACTGAAACCCAGGTATTATATGTGTGTTGGAACTGTAAAGTAGCCGAAACACAAGTGTCCAATAACGAATGTAGCTCGACAGGTACAAACTGAAAATTCAGGTATTATAGTACCTGGCACGTAAAGAGCAACCCAAGTGTCCGACTGTCCAAGACAGTACAACTGAAGCGCAACCACCAGGTATTAAGTGTGTGGACGGTAAAAGAGTCACACTAAGTGTCCATTTCCGAATGGTTTAGCATAGACGTATAACTGAAGAACCAGTATTATATGTGTGTTTGGATGGTTGTGTTATAGGACCAGTAAAGAGCCACCAAGTGTTCGCGAATGTAGCATGTTTAGCCAAAGACAGTACAACTGAACCAGTATTGATAGGTTGTTTTGGGGCGTAGTGAAAGATGCAAAAAACCAACGGGAAAGTTGTCCGAATGTATCTTGGACAGTACAACTGAACCAGGTATTATAGTGGTGTGGACGTAAAGAGCCAAAAAGTTCCGAATGTAGCAAACATTCAACTGAACGCAGGTATTATAGTGTGTGGACGTACAGAGCAAACACAAGTTCCGAATGTAGCAAGAACAGAGTACAACTGAACCCAGGTATTTATATTGTGTGACGTAAAGAGCGCAACAGTGACTAACGAGATACAAGTGTCCGAATGGTAGCTGACAGTAACAACTGAAACCAGTATATAGTGGTGTGGACGTAAAGGAGCCACACAAGGTCCGAATATACAAGCACAGTACAAACTGAACCAGGTATTATAGTGTGTGGACTAAAGAGCTAAAACAAACACTAGTGTCCGAACATGTAGCTGACCAGTATAACTGAACCAGGTATTCTAGTGGTGTGGGCGTAAAGCGCGACACAAGTGTCCGAATGTAGCAATAACAGTACAACTGAACCAGTATTATAGTGTGTGGACGTACAAAGGAGCAAACACAGTGTCCCTAATGTAGCATGACAGTAAGAAACAACTCGAACCCAGGTGGGGTTAATTAGTGGTGGTGGACGTAAAGAGCCGACACAGTGTCCGAAATGTAGCAAGACAGTACAAGGAAAAGTAAAAACACTGAAAACAGGTTCAATACAGTGCGTGGACGTAAGGAGCCACACAAGTGTCCGATGTAGCTGACAGTACATACTGAACCAGGTATTATAGTGTGTTGGCGGGTGTACGTAAAGAGCAACACAAGTGTCCGAATAGTAAGCCTGACGAGTACAAACTGAACCTATGTATTAATAAGTGGGTATTTTAGACGTTAAAGAGGCCACACCAAGTTGTTCGACATGTAGCTGACAGTAACAACTGAACCAGGTATTATAGGTGTGTGGACGTAAAGGCAACACAGAGTGTCCGAATGTAGCAAGACAGTAACAAACTGAACCAGGTATTATAGTGTGTGGACGTAAAGAAGCCGACACAGTGTCCGATTGTAGGCAAAGACAGTACCACCTGAAACCAGGTATTATATTGCTTGTGGACACGTAGAGAGCCTCAACAGACAAGTGTCCGTAATGTAGCTGAACAGTACAACTGAACCAGGTATTAGAGTGTGTTTGGACGTAAAGGGTTCACAAATACAAGTGTCCGAATGTTAGCAAAGACAGTATAACTGAACCAGGTATTATATGTGTGTGGTTTTGGCTATGCAAAAACTTAAAGAGCCCACAAAGTGTTCGACATGTAGCCAGACAGTAACAAAAAACTGAACCAGGTATTCATAGTTGTGTGACGTAAAGAAAGCGCACACAAGTGTCCGGATGTAGCTGACAGTGAAGTTCACTGAACCATGTTTAGTGGGTATTATGTTTATAGTGTGTGGAACGAAAGAGCAACAAAGTGTTAAAGCCCGAAAATGTAGCAATAGACAGTACAAAACTGCTGAATCAGGGTATTAATATTGTGTGTGGACGTAAGAGCCACACAAGTGTCCGAATGTAGCTGACAAGTACAAGCACTTGACATCACAAGGTATTACTAGTATAAACTGCAAGAAACGTAAGAGCAACACAAGTGTCCCGCTGTAGCTGACAGTAACAACTGACACCAGGTTATTGAGTGGTGTGGACGTAAAGAGCAACGGACAAAGTAGGTCGCGAAATGTAGCAAACCGTAACAACTGAAAAGACCCAGAGTTATATAGTGTGGGAAAACTGTAAGATTTCACTTGTACAAGTGTGTCCGAATGTAGCAAGTAAATATAACCTGAACCAGGTATTATAAGTGTGTGGAGGGCGTAAGGTAGCCACACAAGTGTCCGAAAATGTAGCAAGACAGTACAAACTTGAACCAGTGTATTATAGTGTTGTGGGACGTAAAGAGCCACAGCAAGTTGTCCGAATGTAGCAAGACAGTAACAACTGAACAGGTTATAGTGTTGGAGTGGAGTTTGTGACGTAAAGATCCAAAAAGACACCAAGTTTGTCCCCGATTAGGTGGGTGTCGGGAATGTTAACAGGTAGACAGTACAATCTGAAAACCAGGTATTATATGTGTGGTGGACGTAAAACAGTCACAACGAAGTGTCCGAATGTAGCGAAGACAGTATAACTGGAACCCCAGGTATTGATAGTGTGTTTATTGGGGGGGACGTAAAGAGCCACCAAACAAAAAATTGGGTTTTCGAAATGTAGCCAGACAGTAACACTTTCACAAATCTGAATAATGACCAGGATTGTATAAGTGGTGAGTGGGACGTAAAGAGCATCAACAACAGACAAGAAAGCAACAAATCAAGTGTCCGAATGTAGCAAAGACAGTACATGAATGAAACCAGGTATCTATAGTGTGTGGACGTAAGGGTTCCATGAGCCCAAAGTGGTCCGACATGTAGCAAGACAGTATAACTGAAAACCAGGTATTATAAGTGTGTAATTTTTCGGACGTAAAAGAGCCACACAGGTTGTTCTGCGTGCCTTGCCCTATGAATGTTTAGCCACACAGTACAACTAGCCAGGTAATTATGTGTGGTGGACGATAAAGAGCAACACAAGTGTCCGAATGTAGACTGACAGTATCAACTGAACCACACCAGGTATTATTTGTGTGGAGACGTAAAGAGCCACACGGAACAAAGGTGTCCCGATGTAAGCTGACAGTTCAACTGAAGTTGAAAAAATCCAGGTATTTATAAGGTGTGGAGGTAAAGAGCAAACAGTAGGACGAACACAAGTGTCCCGAATGTAGCTGACGTAACACTGAACCAGGTATAAATTATAGTGTGTGGAACAGGGTAAAGAGCCACAACAAGTGTCCGAATGTAGCTCTGACGAGTACAACTGGCATCAGGTATTTAAAAGTAACCTGCAGACGTTAAAGAGCCAACACAAGGTGTCCGATGTAGCAGACAGTACAAACTGAACCCATGTATTATAAAAAGTGTGTAGGACGTAAAAGAAGGTCAACACACAAATAGTGTTCACGAATGTGAGCCAGACATTTAACTGAACCAGGTATATATAGTGTGTGGACGTAAAGAGGCCCACACCAGTTTTCGAATGTTAGCCAGACAGTACAAACTGAACCAGGTATTATAGTGTGTGGGCTAAAGAGCAACACAAGTGTCCGGATGTAGCTGCCAGTACAAAACTGAACCAGGTATTATATTTTTTGGGTGTGGGAACGGTAAGAGGCAAAACACAAGTGTCCGAATGTAGCCAATGACAGTAACAACAACTTGAAAACCAGGTATTATACGTGTGGTTGAACTGTAAAACGGAGCCAACCACAAGTGTCGCGACATGTATAAGACAGTAACAACTGACCCAGGTATTCTAGTGTGTGGGACGTAAAGAGCCACACAAGGGCCGGATGGTAGCTGACAGTACAACTGAACCAGGTATTATAGTGTGTGGAGCGGTTAAAGCCACACTGACCAGAAAAAAGTGTCCGAAAATGTAGCTGACAAGTACCAACTTGAACCAGGTATTAAAATATGAGTGTGTGGACCGTAAAGAAGACACCACAGTTCCGAATGTAGCTAAGAACAGTACAACTGAAACAGTAATTATAGTTGTGGACGTAAAGAGCCACACAGTGTCCGGATGTAGCTGACAGTACAAACGGAACCAGGTATTATAGAGTGTGTGGACTAAAGGCAAAAACAACCTGAAAGTGACGCACTGTAGGCTGACGAGTACAACTGACCAGGTATTATAGATTGTGTGGATTAAAAGCAGAGCAAAACCCAATGTCGCGAATGTAAGTAAGACGTACAAAACTCGACCAGGTATTTAATAGGGACAAACAACGTTAAATGTGAGAAAAAAGGAAAATTTTTGTGGGAAAAAAAAAGGGCCTTATTTTGGGGAAGACAAAAAAGGTTTTAATTGGTACTAAAAAGAAAAGGGGGGGGGAAAAAAACCAAGGGGTTATTATGACGAAAAAAGGTAAAGGGTGGGAAAGACCCACAAAAGGTAATGGTGAATAAAAAAAAACCGGTAATGGGGGGGAAAAACCCCCCCAAAAAAGGTTGATGGGGGAAAAAACGGGGGGTTTTTTGGGGGGAAATAAAGGGGAAAAAGGTGGGGAAAAAGGACAAAATTGAACCAGGAATATTTTGAACTTAAAGGGCCCCAAAAAGGCCAAATTTGGGGTACAAAAACCAGGAATGGGGGTTTAAGGGGGAAAGTGGGAGTAGAAAAAAGAAATGCCGGGTATTAAGTTTTGGGGGAGAAAAGGCCAAAAATTTTAAATGAGCAAAAAAAACCATAATAGGTTTTAAACGTAAAAGCCCCCAAATTTCCAATTGTCAGTACAAAAAAGAAATTTTGGGTAAAAAAAAGGCCAAAAAATGCCGAAAAGGAACCGGTAAAGGTTTTGGGGCAAAAAAAAAGGTAATGTGGGGCGAAAAAACCCCAAATTTTTTAATGTGTAAAAAAAGAAAAAACCCAAGTAAAAGGTAAACGAAAACCCAAAAGTTTTGGGAAAAGAGCCACAATTTCCAAATTTAAAAAAAAACCCAGGAATAGTGGTGGGTTAAAGCCCCAACAAAAAATTTAGTGAAGTAAAAACCGGTTTGTGTTTGGGAAACCAAACCAAAAAAATTTTAAGTAAGGGGAAAAAAACCGGGTTTTAAATTGGGGACGAAAACGAAGGAATTTGTGGGGGGGAAAAAAAGGGTTAAATTTGGGGGGGAAAAAAAACCCAATTTTGGGTGTGGCGAAAGCCAACGGCCGTTAGGGGAAAAAGAAAAGTGAAAGGGTTAAGTGAAACAAAGGTAATGGCGAAAACGACAGGTTTAAGGGGAGTAAAAAAGGGAAAAAATTTTAATTACGAAAACAATTGGGAAAAAGGGGTCAAAAAGGAAAAAAGCAAAAAAGGGGGGGAAAAGAAACGTCAAAAAGGGAAAAAAAATTTAATTGTGGCGTAAAAAAAAAAGGTAAGGTGAAAAAGAACCATTTTTAAAGTGGGGAAAAAGCCCAAAAAAAAGGGGCGAAACAACAAAAATTTGGGTAAAAAAAAGGGGAAATTAAAAAGGGGGAAAAAGGCCCAAAAAGGGGTGTGGCCAAAAACAACAGTTTTTTTTGGGGGACTAAAGCCAAAAGGGGGGGAAATTAAGAACCAACAACCAGGTTTTTTTTGGGGCAAAAAAGGGCCCCCCCAATTTGTGGGGAAAAGAACCCGGAATTTTAGGGGGTTAAAGCCCAAAAAGTGGGAAGTAACAAAACGTTTTTAACCAAAATGGGGTTTATGGGGACGGGGGGGCCCAAAGTGAAAAATTACGCGGGAAAGGGAAACCAAAGGAATGGGGGGGAAAAAACAACAAATTTGAAAAAAGTAAAAACAAACAAGGTAAAAAGGTTAAATTAAAAGATAAAAGGGGGAAAGTAAAAGAAAACAAATTTAAGTGGGGACAAAACCCCGTTAAATGTGGGAAAAGCACAACAAAGGGGGAAAAAAGGAAAAAGAAAGTAAAAAAAGGGAAAAGAAAATTTAAAAAGTAAAAAAAAAAAAAAAGTAAAAGGAAAAAAATTTCGGATTTGTTTGGGACGTAAAGCCCCCAAAGGTAAAGTGAGAAACAAAAAAATTTTTAATGTGGGACAAAAGAAAAAGTTAATGTGTGACAAAACGAAAAATGTGTGGGGGGGAAAAAAGGGAAAAAAGGGGCCCCCAAAAAGGGGAAAATAAAGAAAAAAGGAAAAATTTGGGAAACAACAAAAAGGTATTTAGTAAACAAAAGGGGGAAAAGGTGGGAGGGGAAAAAAAAATTTTTAATTGGGGGGGGGGAAAAGACAAAAGGTAAGGAGAAGAAACAAAATTTTTCGGGAGTAAAAAACCAAAAGGTTTTTGGGGGGGGGTTTTGAAGCAACCCCGGTTTTGGGGAGTGGCCAAAAGGGGGAAAGTAACGCCCGAAAAAAATTTGTGGACAAAGAGCCACACAACCAATGTACTGACAGTACAACTGAACCAGGTTTTAAAGGTGGGGGAAAAGACAAAATTTCAATGAAATGCGTAAAAAACCCCCCGGAATTAATGGGGGGTGGAAAAAAGAGCCCCCAACCAATGGGAGAAAAACCAAAAATTTTTGGGGAAACAAAAAGGAAAAGTTTTTAAAGTAAAAAGGGACACGCCGGATTATAGTTGGGGACAAAAAGGGGCAAAACCGAAAGAAGAATAAAAAAACCAAAAAGGGGGCAAAAAAAAAAAAGGCCTTAAAAACAGTAAATACCAGGTTTTAAAATTGGGGAAGTAAAAAAAGGCCCCAAAAGGGCAAACAGTCAATAAAATTTTTTGGGGGACAAACCCCAAAAAGTGTGAAAAAAGGGGAAAAACACAAAATTTTTTTGGGACGTAAAAAACCAAAAAGTGTAAAGTAAGCCCCAAAAAGAATTTGGGGAAACAAAAACCAGTTGGGAAAAAAGGGTTAAACAAAAACCGAAGGGGGAAATTTAAAAACCCCCAAATTTTTAATGGGGGAAAAAAGGGCCAAAAAAAAGTAGGCAAAAACCCGATAAAGGGGCAAAAAAAGGTTTTGGGGGGTTAAAGGAAAAAAAGGGCAATTACAAACGGAAATGGGGGAATTTGGGGGAAAAAAAAAGGGGCCCCAATGTCCAAACGGAAAAAATTTTTTTTTGGGGGGAAAAAAAAAAGCCCCTGCCGAAAAAAGGAAAAAAAACCTTTTTTGGGTTTTGAGAAAAAAAAAATTTTGGGAAGGCAAACATTTCCGAAGTATTAAGTTTAAAAAAGGAAAAAAGGCCCAAAAGGTCTAAAAAGGCCCCCCAAAAGGTTTTGGGATAAGGGGACAAAACCAAATTTTGGGAATTCTAAACCGGGTTTTAATGGGGTAAAGGGGAAAAGGGGAATAAAGGCCAAGGGGCAGGATTAAAGGGAACCGGGAAAAGGTGGGGAAGAGGCCAAAATGCCAAAAATTTGGGGGGAAAAAAAAAGGAAGGGGTGATTGGGGAAACAAAGGTAATTGGGCAAAAGGAACAGGTAATTTTTGGGCAAAAGGGGCCCAAAGTTTTATGGGGGCAAAAGCCCCCAAAAAATAGGGGAAAAATCCCCAAAATGGGGTTTAAAATAAAGGGCCCCTTTTTCCAAAAAGGGGCCCCAAACCAGGTATTTATGTGTGGGAAAAGGGGGCCCAAAAGGGAAGGCAAGGGAATAAATTTTTAAATTTAAAACCCCCCCAAAAAAGGGGGTTTTTAAAAAGGAACAATGTCCTGAATTACTGACAGTACAAACTGAACCAGGTATTATAGTACCGACGTAAAGAGCAAACACAAGTGTCCGATGTAGCAAGACAGTACAACTGAACCAGGTATTATAGGGTGTGGACGTAAAGAGCAACACAGATGTGTTCCGAATGTAGCTGACAGTACAACTGACCAGGTACTATTAAGTGCTTCGTTGTGGAGTAAAGAAGCCACACAAGTGTCGAGTGTAGCTGACAGTACACGTGAAACCAGGTATTATAGAGTGTGGGACGTAAAGAGCCACAACAAGGGTACGACGAATGTAGCAATAACAGTACAACTGAACCAGTATTATAGTGTGTGGACGTAAAGAGCAACACAAGTGTCCGAATGTAGCAAGACAGTACAACTGAATCAGGTATTATAGTACCTGCACGTAAAGAGCAACACAAGTGTCCGAATGTAGCAAGACAGTACAACTGAACCAGGTATTATAGTGTGTGGACGTAAAGAGCCACACAAGTGTCCAAATGTAGCAAGACAGTACAACTGAACCAGGTATTATAGTGTGTGGACGTAAAGAGCAACACAAGTGTCCGAATGTAGCAAGACAGTACAACTGAATCAGGTATTATAGTGTGTGACAAAGAGCAACACAAGTGTCCAAATGTCGCAAGCGTACAACGAACCAGGATTATTAGTGTGTGGACGTAAAGGGCAACACCCCAGTGTCCGAATGTAGCAAGACAGTACAACTGAACAGGTAGGATAGTACCTGCACGTAAAGCAGCAAAACAAAGTGTCCCGAATGTAGCAAGACAGTACAACTTAATCAGGTATTATAGTACCTGCACGTACAGAGCAAACACAAGTGTCCAAATGTAGCAAGACAGTACAATTGAATCAGGTATTATAGTGTGTGGCGTTAGACATAAAGAGCCACACAAGTGTCCGAATGTAGCAAGACAGTACAACTGAACCAGGTATTATAGTGTGTGGACGTAAAGAGCCACACAAGTGTCCGAATGTAGCAGGACAGTGCTTTGTGCATCTTCACTCGTGTAGCCTATTTCATTTTTATTTATTTATTTAACGTCTATCATATTCAGTTATAAAAACTGATTTACAAAGGAGGACTGCTAGTGTAGTGTGGTGGAAGGATGCACATACAGGCACAAATGCTTAAGTTGAGTGGCAAGTGTGCCGCGTGGCTTGATAGTATAGCTAACTCGTTTAAAGTCCATTGGTTATAGGCTTATAGCCATCTACTATTGAGCCAGTGGGCACAACGTATCACTAGTATTAAGTCAGTTCTATGTTTTCAATATTAATATGAAGTTGGGATTCATATGCGAGCACTTGAACAATGCGTAGCTAGTGTTGTATTTCTAACATGTGTGACTATACAGCCCACTTTAAGTTTGTGCCATACAGTAACTTTTTTGGCTATATCAATGAAAAAGTTGTAGGCCTATAGCAAGCCCAAATACAAAATAAATGTAGCTACCTGCATATATGTATATATGTATATCTGGAGCAAACCTTACAAATCCGAGTTGGAAAACGAATAATCATGAACAGCAAGAACTCGCCTACTATGGGCATCGGCAGGCGCTAAGCATTCAGAAGTCCGCTAGTCAGAAAACCTACTTCTACCTTAACCCACGGTTCGAGCCCAGCCGTTATGATTCATTTCCACCTACTTTTGTCACCAAGATTTAAAAAAGAAAATTTAAAAAATAAGTCTTTTAGGTATTAAAAATGTATTTTGATCAATGAAAATCAAGATAAACGGGAGTACTGTGACTTTCTGTGGCATATGGCGGCAGTGCAAAAATGTATTCCTTCAGCATTTGAATTCTCAAGAAGAACGTACAAAGAATACTTTTATAACAGGTGCTGCCAATCACAGAGCAAGTTGAAAGATTGTGAGGCACTCTCAGAAGTGTCTATAAATGGATGAACGACACCACTAAAACCTTCACAGAATATTGCACAGCCACCTATAAACTTTCCGAGAAATGCAAATCCAATTTAGAGAAATCTGCGCATAAAAACCAGAAAATTACAAACCATGGACCGCACAGTATTTTGTATAATTCAAGATGTTTTGCAAGATAATAAAATAGAACTATACATCCTACAACTATTGCAAAGAAGGGAGATTAAGAATCATCAGCGAGTAAACATGTTACTCACAAATACTAGAACCATAGCAGATCACAAGCAACTTGGAAAGATTAAATTACAACTTGAAGAAAGATTGCTACAAGGTATTTATTCCACCCTCACAGGCAGTGAATTACCGCAAATTAAAAAGTACCAACTGTGTGATAAATAAAGATAGGATGATTGTAGATATAAAGTTTTAATTACGAGGTTCATCGTGGAAACTCCACGAGATGATTTCCATCAAATTCGCTTTGCATAGTGAAATATGAATAACAATGCCTCATGTTACCTATCTAGCAGTTTCCGGTAGAAAACTTGAAATTTAGGCAGGAAAGCGTTAGCAAATTGTAGACCATACGAAGACAGCTTGTGTTATATACCAAGATATTGTAACAAACAGGTTACCTTTGAAGCAAGTCACACCCTTACATACACACACATTTTATTTCATTTTTATTTGATTATTCTAATATTTTTAAACTATTATATCATCACACAGAAGCAAGTGGAGCAGCATCTGGCTGTCAATTATTATTTCCTGCAATCAACCGGAAACCACCGCTTTTAACCGCTATTAATCCTGTCATTATTTCATACCAAGTTCTTGACATTCTTTATGCTGATGTCATATTATTATATAAAAATGTAATCACAATCAATCACAAAATATTTTATTATAAATATTAATTGTGATCAATAATTTGCATAAATGAGTACATAATACCAATGGAGATGTAAATTGTGCATTAGTGTTATTATGGATCTTGGTTTGGTATAGGGTTATGCAATTCCATTTACCAGTACATTAGGTCTACGCTTCCAGATGGACGCGCAAGTCTTGGAGGGGGAGTTGTGTAACAAACAGGTTACTTTGGTAGCAAGTCACACCCTGCTTTCCCTACTTTCCCAACCTGTTATTTTATATATGCATAAAGCCTAGTGCTCTAGACACCAGATAATTATACCAACATATCCTTGATAATTGATTTGTAGTTGAATTATCTAATCATAAATAAGAAGTTTTTTAAATGCTTCTGTCTGCTGCTTTAAATGATAAATCAACATTATAAAAATGTCAGCAGTAAGTTTTTTCTTCAGTATTACCTTGGCTTTCAGTATACCTCCAATGGAATGAGATATTTTTGTGAAACAAAGACCAGCTAGAAACACGGTAATAAGTGTTTCCCACAAATCAATGGGATGAAATACACATCATGGTGAGAGAACACCATAAGCCTTACTTTTAAAACAATAGGAGTTAAACCTTGTTCAAGACATTTCACCTACTGTGTCCTTACAACAAGACCAAAATAGAATACTTAAATCCTCAATGTCGTACGCAGTGGAACAAACTACAAGGGCGCAGGTCCTCTTTCCTCCACACTACTGATAGGAGAGACACTGAGCGACTGTTGTCGGGAGTCAAAACTACCTACTAAATTGCTTCTGATGTTTCGCCAAGAACAATGCGTACCTAGTATTGTATTTTTAACATGTGTGTGACTCTACACACCACTTAATTTAAGTAACTTTTTAGCTTACTCAATTAAAAAAATTGTAGGCCTATACAGGCCAATCTGTAAACGGGAAAATTACCGAGAATTGGTAACATACCAGCGGTTAACAACTCTAATCATGAGGTGGGACATAAAGAACTATCAACATTCAGCAGCATTATAACTACAGTATGAAACAGTATTCCTCTAGGATTTGTATTATCACGAATGAGGCACAAAAATCATTTATAAAAGATGCTCTTTCTGCATTATTACCCTGTAACACTATCGCCAGTAGTTCTCGGAGGAAACTTTGTGGACATAATGAGCCACACAAGAATCCAGATGTGGCACGACAGTACAACAAAACCAGGTATTATACTACCTAGACGTAAAGAGCCACACAAGTGTCCAAATGTGGCAAGACAGTGCTTTGTGCATCTACACTTGTGTAGTCTATTTGCTAGTGTAGTGTGGTGGAAGGATGCACATACAGGCACACACACCTGAGTTAAGTAGTAAGTGTGCCACATGGCTTGATAGTAGAGCTAACTCGTTCCAAGTTGATTGGTTATAGGCTTATAGCCACCTACTATTGAGCCAGTGGGCACAATGTATCACTCTTAATATGTTCTATGACCTAAATCGGTCTCTCAAGTTGGGATTTATATGCGAGCACCCAAACAATGCGTAGCTAATGTAGGCATCTTTAGTTTTTTTTAATCTTTGAATAAGGAGCCATACTACGAGTTTAGATGGCAGTGAAGAGCGGATGTAAAGTAGGCCCTGAGACGCGAGGGTATGCGTTGCGTCTGCGAAAATTGATTGCATCTGTAAACAAAGTGTTATAAGCGTTTTAAAGTAAGCACAACGAACTCTTAAATTCAACAGTGTTATTCCTTTCGTATACAGTTATTAATAAATTAGTTACAATAGTCTACAAGAAGCATTCTGTGTTAAATTCATTTAAAACCAACTGTTCCGGCTTGCCGCCAATCCAAGTGTCCTGACACTAGGCCTAGGCTAGGCCCTAGAAACAAGGTAAGCCTACAGAGTAATGTGTGAGCAAAAATTAAGTCTACACTAGTATCGTATTTTTAACATGTGTGTAAATAAACCTACAGCCCACTAAAACTTTTTCATTAAAGTAACTTTTTTAGCTACATCTTTTTAAAAAGTTGTAGGCCTATAGCAGGCCAATTTGTAAACGGGTAAATTACCAAGAATAGGTAACTTACCACTAGGTGGGATGTAGTAAGACCTAGCAACTTTCAGCAGCATTAAAACTACAGTGTGAAACAGTATTCCTCAAGGATTTGTATTCTCACAAATTAGGTAGAAAATACATTATTTTATAAAAGGTGCTCATTCTGCGATATTACACTGTGGGAATATCGCCTGTTGTTCTCAGGTACGAACTATTGTGGACGTAAAATCCAAATGTGTTAAAACAGTACAACAACATCAGGTGTTACTACCTGGACGAAAAGAGCGACGCGACACAAGTGTCTAAATGTAGCAAGACATTAGTAAAGTAGCTAAACAAGTAGTAGTAGTAAAAATAGCTTTTCCATAGCATAGATCACACTTTGCAACGCCCATTTTGGTGCTCAGCCACGTGCTTTTAGTGTACCATTAGACCTTGGCCTACAGCCGCCGATACAAGTGTTTGCATACCTAGACAATTTTTGTGGGCAACTAGTACTTCACGTGGCAAAATAAACACATTTTCATTTAAATAAAAATAAAATAAATTTGAATCGTACCACGTCACAAAAATGTGATTTAAGAGTGGGTACACTCTAAAAACAATTTAATTTATTAAGGTTATTTAAATGCGGGTGAATAAGGCTATGCTATTATTTAGGTTTAGCCATATGCAATCAATAAAGACTTAAGCAAGTTAAAAAAATGTAATTTAATGCTATAATATGCGGACTATAATGATTTGAAAATGCCTCGACCCAGAGATTCGGCCACTGTTTATTTGTGAGCCTAGGGACTCACAACAGTTGCACCAGGCTCCACTTACGTACGGTATTTAATTAATTTATTTAATTAAACTCATTTTATTCATTTAACCTGTGTTTATACAGAAAGTTTTGTGGAGTATTGATCAATTCTCTGAATTTGTATATTTCAGCACCGCTAGATCACTAAAATGCAGTAATTTATTAATATTCACTTTTGGTATCCAGAGTCTGTGATACTGTGCGCCTGCTGCATCTGCTCCCTGGAATTCAGCAATCCGATCTATCTCGAGCGTCATAAACTCTTTTGTCGTGCTGTGAAGTAAGCCCGCCTATACCAGCTGAAGTGATCAAGAAACATTGCGAGTGGACTTTTAAAGAAGAATCCATAGAAATATTTACATTTCCTGAAGATTTCCCTTCCAAAATTCACCAATAGAGGAAGACCATCCTCTTGGTAAGTTGGGACATGCGAGGGTTTACCTGTATAAAATGCGTTCAAACATTTAGATGTTTCAAATAATTAAACTCAGTTTATTCATTTTACCTGTGTTTATACAGAAAGTTTTGTGGAGTATTGATCGATTCTCTGAATTTGTATATTTCAGCACCGCTAGATCACTAAAATGCTGTAATTTATTAATATTCACTTTTGGTTTCCAAAGTCTGTGATACTGTGCGCCTGCTGCATCTGCTCCCTGGAATTCAGCAATCCGATCTATCTCGAGCGTCATAAACTCTTTTGTCGTGCTCTGAAGTAAGCCCGCCTATACCCGCTGATGTGATCAAGAAACATTGGGAGTGGACTTTTAACCTTTTATAGAGTACGCCCGTATCTCATACGTGGAGTTTAAAAATGGCGCCAGCAGTACGCCCGTATCTCGTACTTTTCTCCTAGCGCGGTTTCGAGTGTAGTTTCTTTGGGGATGAAGTTCTTTGCATCATTCGAACTGTAGCATGTAGTGCTACCTCTTGTCAATAGTTAGAACTATATTGATGGCTGTAAAGTGCTGCCACATCGCGGGGAAAAAAATAAACTAGATGCAAGTGTTTTGCGATGGAAATACCTGTCGTCACCGCTTCACGTGTTACAAGAATCCTCCTAGGTTACAATGGCCGCTAAACGTCGGCGTGTTGATTTATTAGATGGAGATGTTATAAATGAGTTACTTACGACAAATGAGTCAGGAGAATCGGATTGTAGTGATAGTGATTTATCATTTCAATATGGTAATAATGGTGACGGTGATGAATCTTCAGTTTATTCGTCTGAGTATGAAATGGAAGAAGAGATGATGATAAAGACAACGACGCACAAATTCCCGCCGCCGCTGCAACTGGTGGGCGTAGGCCTAGGCCTAGGCGCAGAGGTCCTGTCAATGCAAGAGCCTGGACAGATCAGGTATTTGTGCCGAAAATATTTAACTTTGATTCATCAAATAGTGGTGTAAGCACTCATTTGGGGCTGGACACTCAATCACGTGAAAAAGACTTTTTCAAATCTATTTTTGATGTCGACTTGATGGATTCAATTGTCACGGAAACAAATCGTTTTTACACATTTCTAATGGCTAATCAAGATATTGCTCCGAAGTCCAAACTTCGCAAATGGGCAGACACAAATGTGTCAGAAATGTACAGCTTTCTTGCACTTATTATGATGATGTCTCATGCGCGTAAATCTGACATGAGGGAGTATTGGTCTACAGACCCAATGCTCCACATGCCAATGTTTGGCAAGGTGATGAGTCAAGACCGATTCTTTCTTATCCTTCGACTCATCCATTTTTGTGATAACGATAACCAGCCGGAAGACGATCGTCTGTACAAAATAAGGCTAGTGATAGAGAAGCTAAAACAAAAGTTTTGTACTGTTTTCACTTCCTTTCAAGACCTATGTATCGACGAAAGTCTCATGCTGTGGAAGGGTAGGCTGTCTTTCAAGCAATACATACCAAGTAAGCGGCATAGGTTTGGAGTCAAGCTGTTCGTCTTGTGTGATGTCGAAACTTGTTTTGTGATGGATTTCATTGTGTATACTGGCAAAAACACAGAAATTGTCTTGAATGATGAAGCTGGAATATCGGGGTCTGTTGTAACCACTCTAATGGCTCCATTCCTCAATATGGGCCATCAACTATTTGTGGATAATTGGTATACCAGCCCTTTTCTGTTTGATCTACTGCTATCCAATGACACAGGTGCATGTGGTACAGTCAGATCTAATAGGAAAGATATGGCCAAATTCCCCAAAACTAAAAAAGGGGACTGTCATGCCAGGTGCACCGATACACTTCTTGCTGTAAAGTGGCACGACAAGAGGGAGGTCCATATGTTGTCCACGATCCACGATCCTATCATGGTTGAGACAGGAAAGATTGATAGGATATCTGGGGAGCCAATAATGAAACCTAACTGCGTTCTGAAGTACAACACTAGCATGGGGGCAGTT
The DNA here is from genome assembly GCA_024449915.1 of Sweltsa coloradensis. NCBI lineage: Eukaryota > Metazoa > Arthropoda > Insecta > Plecoptera > Chloroperlidae > Sweltsa > Sweltsa coloradensis. The sequence continues at coordinate 252,008 of JAMZAV010001692.1, read as the reverse complement.
GATAAGACCGACATGCAAATTAGTTTCAATGAAAGTGCCAGAAAGTCCTTGAAGTGGTATAAGAAATTCTTTTTCCACCTCCTTGACATCTCAGTGCTCAATTCCTACATTCTGTACCAAATGGTCACCGGAAATAAACCGCAACTTGGGAAATTCAGGCTTGAGTTGATTAGACAACTTTTAGAGGAGCACCATACTCCACGAACACAGGGTAAAGGTGGGCGCCCCTCAGTAGGCGAGAATCCCCTTCGCCTTACTGAACGTCACTTCTCTTCTTTCATACCACCTACTGCAAGCAAACTACATCCACAGCGGCAATGCTACGTTTGTATGCACACATGTAGGCGTCCCAAGAAGCGCAAAGATACCACATACTACTGTAGGTCTTGTGACCTTGGTCTGTGTTTTCCTCAATGCTTTGAGGATTTCCACACAGTAAGCAAGTTCTGAAGAAACCAAAACTGCTAGGTCTTTTCTCTATATTATTTTGTATGTAGCACTAAAGTGTTTGCCTAGCAATTGTATTATATGATGAAGCCTATATTATTTGAGTGTAGGCCTATAGTAATAAACTTATAAAGTAATTTGACTAATTTCAATATCGTGCCAAACAGTAGGCTTAAAAAATAATAACAAAGTACATGATTTCTTGTATGTTTTCAAATATTTTATTTTGGAAATTTTTATTTTGGAAACAAATTATAGCCTAGGCCTACTACTTCAGTTGGCCTGATTCCTAAAATACTCTATTATACATAAAGCCGACTATCAATCATTCAAGTATTTTTTATGTTCTTCCAAAGTTTCCACCTCCTTTTCCAAAGTTGTGAGATTTTTTAATTTTTTTAAATTTGAAAATTTTGAATTTTGAAATTTGAAATTTGAAAAATGGGACACTATAGCCTAGATCTAGGCCTAAATTTGTAACTTTATGTAAACGTTAAAAATATTCCGTACTGCAGTCTAAAGATGTGGTCACGAAATTAAATGTTGTGAAATTCCACCAAAAATTGTCAAGAAAATTTCAAATTTCAAATTTCCAAAAAAAAAAAATTGCCTGTTGTCGTTTAACATTTTGTAAATGTCCTCCTAAAATTTCAGGGTCCTAGCTTAACATTGTGACCAGAAAAAAAATATTTGGTGAAACAACAAAAAAACCCACTTTAGGGGGTGTTCCGGGCTACAAATAACTCACTACTTAAAAGGTTAAAGAAGAATCCATAGAAATATTTACATTTCCTGAAGATTTCCCTTCCAAAATTCACCAATAGAGGAAGACCATCCTCTTGGTAAGTTGGGACATGCGAGGGTTTACCTGTATAAAACGCCTTCAAACATTTAGATGTTTCAAACAATTAAACTCAGTTTTTTCATTTAACCTTGTAAGCTGTACACACTCTACTGCCTTATTATTTACTGATAATTACTTTATATTTACTAATTATCAACAATTATTGATTATTATCTGATCATTTCTAACATAAAACTGGTAATTACATAACTTTTAAGTGCTACAGTCAAAAATAACAGTCAACTGTGCTACATATTCAAAGTGTTATTGCGACCATTTGGAATTGCCGCATTAATATATTCAATACAATAATTCGATACGCGCGCGACACCTAGTGACTGAAATTGGAACCGCGTCAACTGTAGGACTACTTCTTTACCGACGGAAACACTAGCCCATAACTATCCACTGCTAGTTTCTCAGCTATGTTGCCAACTGGTCGACACATACGCGGCGCATCAAATACTCTGTGATTTGACGCAACAACAAACACAACTCTTGCACCATCTGATGTAAATATTACTTAAATGGTGCAACCTTTCAAAGGAAACCCCTACAAATTATATTAATGAACTAGTCCAGTGAGTTACTATTTGAAATCCACCTATCTGACGCTATATCATCGCCATTTGACCAATCACGTCAATGTCTATTAGAAGCTGTCTTGTAGGCCCTTGAGCAGAAGGTTGTAGAACATTACGAGCGTCGTCTGCTACTTCGGAAGAAAGACGAGAACATTCGACCTACAGAGGAGAGCAGGGATGGTCTGCTGTCCAGGCGTGGGCAAATTCACCTGCATAGTTTGACTGGAACACGACGTCGTTCTGGGGACCGACCGATTTCCATAGGCGTAGCCTAGCCTAGCCTACTTCTAGCGCCTATCTGGGTCTACTCGCTGCTGGGATGGATTCCACTACCTAGGCCCTACCTGTGGCCTACCAAAATACGGGATTTCTGCTCGTATTCTGATATTCCGCCGAGGATTCGGAACTGCGTACTTCGCCCGTCCTAGGCCTAGCCTAGCCCACATCAGCCTACCTAGGCACCGACGCACAATTCGTAACGAATCGATACATTTTCATTGACAATTCTCGCCGTATTACAAGACTGTTATTTTACCAGTAGCCAAAGAACAGTTTTTAAACTTTTGCTCGCATAGGCCTAGCCTAGCCTAGCCGACTGCGTATTTGGCTTCAAAAGCCAAGGTCACACAGACCAATAAATCATTTTAGGCCTAAGGCCTACTTAATTACTATTTGATTGTTGATTGTATTTAATTGTGTTGCCATTTTCTTGTGTTTTGATTCTTGTTTGTTCTTGCACTTTGCAAGATTGGTCTTAATTCATAGGCCTAGCCTACCTATTAATTTGTCTCTAAACTTGTAGGACAATATAGGCCTAGCCTTCCTTTGCAAGGAGATTTTGATTTCAACATTTTCCCTGTTCACATCCCATGGTAATTGAATTCATAGGCCTAACTGTATCATTTAGCATAAAGGAGTTTCGTGTTTCTGCTGACTGACTGCTGGCTGGCGCCTACATTCTCAGTGAGTATGTTAGTATAAAATAAATAATAAATAAGTAAGTAGAATTTATTACAACCTGTGTTTATACAGAAAGTTTTGTGGAGTATTGATCAATTCTCTGAATTTGTATATTTCAGCACCGCTAGATCACTAAAATGCAGTAATTTATTAATATTCACTTTTGGTATCCAGAGTCTGTGATACTGTGCGCCTGCTGCATCTGCTCCCTGGAATTCAGCAATCCGATCTATCTCGAGCGTCATAAACTCTTTTGTCGTGCTGTGAAGTAAGCCCGCCTATACCCGCTGAAGTGATCAAGAAACATTGCGAGTGAACTTTTAAAGAAGAATCCATAGAAATATTTACATTTCCTGAAGATTTCCCTTCCAAAATTCACCAATAGAGGAAGACCATCCTCTTGGTAAGTTGGGATATGCGAGGGTTTACCTGTATAAAACGCCTTCAAACATTTAGATGTTTCAAATAATTAAACTCAGTTTCATTTTACCTGTGTTTATACAGAAAGTTTTGTGGAGTATTGATCGATTCTCTGAATTTGTATATTTCAGCACCGCTAGATCACTAAAATGCAGTAATTTATTAATATTCACTTTTAGTATCCAGAGTCTGTGATACTGTGCGCCTGCTACAGCTGCTCCCTGGAATTCAGCAATCCGATCTATCTCGAGCGTCATAAACACTTTTGTCGTGCTCTGAAGGCGCGTAATATAAATGAAACGAGGTGAACCGCTACAGTGCAAGATGTTTCGCAGCAGTGGTCAGCGATCAGTGGAGCTTTAAGAGATGTCAGGAGAAAGCTTAGGTAATGTTATGAAAAAGAAGAAAGCTAAATGGAGCATGCCGTGCGAGGTCTGCGGTAAAGATCCGGGTGATAGCTGTCACCTCCAAAACAACGTGATGCTAGCTAGTAAATTGAAAGCTTAAAAGTAGTAAATGTTGATAGTATAGGTAACACGTTTGAAATTGATTGGTTATAGGCTTATAGCAACCTACTACTGAGCCAAGGGGCACAACGTATCAGTCACTATTAAGTCTGTTCTGTGAACTCAATTCTTCTCTGAAGTTGGGATTCATATGCGAACACCCAAACAATGCGTACCTAGTATCGTATTTTTAACATGTGTGTGACTCTACAGCCCACTTAGTTTTTGCATTAAAGTGACTTTTTTAGCTACATCAATTTAAAAAGTTGTAGGCCTACAAAGATAACAAATTGTTGTAAATAAAAATCGAATCCCTCTAATTAACAAGAGACCATACCTCTCAAAGTCAAGTAGGTGCAGAAAAAGAAAAAGAAAAAGAAAAAGATTGCTATATAAGGCTTGATTGTCCCTGTATACCAATTCTGGTGGAGGCGTATAACATAACAATCAGCCGGCTAGGATGTATAGAAATATACTCCCTTACAGAACCGTTACAATATCTTAAGATTGTGTGAAGTTAACCTTACAAATACGAGTTGGAAAACTAAAATTCATCAACAGCAATAGCTCGCCTACTATGGGCATCGGCAGGCGCTAAGCATTCAGAAGTCCGCTAGTCGGACAACCTACTTCTACCTTAACCCACGGTCCGAGCCTAGCCGTCATGATTCATTTCCACATTACTTCTGTCACCAAGGTTAAAAAGGCAAAATAATAAAATCTTACTTATATCAAAAATGGATTTTGATCGATGAAAATCAAGATATACTACTAGGGTTGAAACGTGGAGAGCTACGACTTTCTGCGACATGTAGCTGCAGTGCGAAACAGTTTTCCTCCAGCATTTGTATTCTCACAAAGAACACTTTTTAAAAGGGTGCTCCAACTGGAAGTTTAGGTTTCATCTCAAAATTGGATCAAAAGAACCAATGACTAAATCCTAAATATCACGGTGGAAGTCCAGTAATTGTCGCAGCCCACGTTCGCCCACACATTCGGGTTAAATATCAAGGAACAAGTCAAAGGTCAAGTTGAGAGATTGAAAGGCGCTCTCAGAAGTGATTATAAATGGATAAATGGCACCAATAAAGCCTCCATAGAAGATAACTCAGCCACCAATAAAAGTCTTCCGAGAAAGGTGAATTCAAACTAGAAACTTGAGCCACATAACCAGAATTCAGGATTTGTGAGAATATAGAGATAGTAAGATCGAACTATACATCCTCGAACCATTGCAGAGATAATGAATCATCGGTGAGTAAACATGCGTAGTCAACACTTGCGAATTTCAGGACGAGATTCAAACAGCCCTCTGGAATCAGAGGCAGGTTAGCCTATTCACTATAGCGCAATGGGATTCTTGGGTTTTGCATCCTATTGCCCTGGCCTCTGATAATATATGCCATTCTAAATACACTGTTGTAGCCCATATTGACAAGAGTTTTGGAAGAAATTACTAGTGAAGTTAAAAACGTCAGCATCTGATCTGATGGGCCTAGTTCAAAACAAATACTAATCAGGAGGGATAGGCCTATCGATAATTATTGAGACAAATAATTATACAGCCACCTGTATCGTGATAATCGTACAATATCAATACTGCTAACAATATCGCGACCATTATCGGGAATCTGGATTTTTAACAGGAAATTCAGTAGTGTACAATGTACATACAAGTATATAGGACAAATCGAGGATGCTACAACAATATTTTTTTTCTTCTGGATGGTGTATTTTATGGGAATCCCAGCATCTCAAAACGGGTTTTACTGAGTGCAGCGAATCTCAGTTTCTAACCGTGAGTGGCGACGATTTGACTACCCCCAACCGAGCAGAAATACAGATCGAATGGCCAAAGGTTCCGCCAATCGTCCCAACCAGCTTTTGGCTGATGGAACCACAAAATGGTTGTCCCCAAATCACAACCAGAACAGGGTCGTCTAGCTAGACAACACTCCTCGTCTCAGACCGATGCCACCACTCATTCCCATACCCGAGGATTATAATCTCTACTGTTCCGATCCAAAGCCCCAAAAAACTCCCAACAAACTGAATATTGTTTCAAGCAAAAAGATGGATAAAAACAGCACAAGGACAAAAGAAATCACTGCTGCATTGGTTGAATTTATCACTACAGATATACGGCCGATTAGCATTATCGAAGGCCAAGGTTTTGTGAAACTGATTAATTTGATAGTCCTCGACTAGGGATGCAGAGTTTATTTATTTATCGCAGAGTTTATCTCAGGGGTTGCTGTATCATGCTGCTGATGCCAGGAGCTGACTTGGTAAGTCTGCTGGATTTTGTTTTGAAGGTTCCTTTAGTTAGCAGGATGCCTAAAGATCATGAAACTCTTGATAATGTATCTAGATTTTTAATGACAAAAAAACAGTCATAAAATTATGGCAATTATTATAAATTTATTTTATTTCTACAAATTTGATTTACAATGCGGTCAATTGCCACCTCAGCATATCACCGTCATCATGTTCTAATGGAGATAAGAAAATATAGGTTGAACTGAACTAGAACATTAATAGCCTCTTCTATTCTCAATTACACTACATAACGTGCAACAAGAGCAGCCAGTCTTCGTTATTAACCTGTTGAAGGGAGTGAATTGTAACAACAATGTTACCTTGTATTTCAAGACCCCGACTATGTGATTCCCAGTAGAAACACAATAACTTGCGACCTAGAGTCAATAAATCTAGAACCTTGCTCTGGACTGGGAACTAACAATCAAAATTACATGCAAATAAACAAATTGCCACTAATTCCAATCCAGCCATCTGCAACTTTTATGGAAGATGCAGATGGATATACTTATTCTATAAGTTCACATGTCACAAGACAGGGGAATCTAGAAAATCAAATTTATGATGAAGCAAGAGACATTAAACTCACACCTGTAAGTGAAGAGATATAGAGCAAATGGGGAAAATTAAGCTACTAATTAGGAAATACCTGGGAATATGGAATGTTGTAAGTAATTTGATGTTCATGGTAATAGAAAATGAATAACAATTACGACTAAAACTACGAGGGGGAGAACCATAGGCCAGTGGACGCACGCGAGGTCATCGAGGCGCGCCGCGGCCGACGCCCGTGCCGTTATCGAGTGGGCGCGACAGGGTCGAGGCCTGACCAACGCGCCACACACCCTGTCCACATGGAGCTGGTCCGTGCAGTACACAGCAGTACGGGGCCAACACGCCTTCCTGCCGGACCCTCCCCAGTGGGGAACACCGCCTCCGCCTTGCGCCTTCGTGCCGGACCCTAGCCAATGGCAACCGACACCAGACCCAGCTGTCAACACCACCTGGAGTCAGGGGTTTCCACCCAATACGAGGCCTGGAACAAGTATGTCCCCCTATCCCGTCCAAGATTATGTCCCATCCAGACCACCACCACCAATTACACCAATCCCGAACGACTATCCGTTTTCCTCCAGATCACCGACCTACATAAATCCCGACTGGATAAGGTACCCCCATCTATATCTGGGGCGACCAAACCCCACAATCCCAACCTCACCTAGACCAAACCCCCTAATCCTAACATCTCGAAGACCAATACATACACTTTCAACAACTCCCAGACCAAGCCTGAGGAACCCCAGACTACCAAGACTACCACTGCAGTCAAAGCTCATGGTTGACCCGGACGCTTGGAGGCCGCCGCGCCGTATCCCCTATGGAATGGAAAGTCCGAAACCCGGTACATCCTGGGGTGCACCTGGGGACCCCCGGATAAGGACCATTCCAACACCACCACCACCGACGCCGCCGCCACAACTGCAGGAACCGCAGGTACCACACACAACTACAGAAATAAAAAGAGAGAGGAGGACCCCCTTTTTGGGGTTGGACGAAACACCACCTCTCAACGATGTTGACCTAATGCCCTACCTGTTGGACATGATCACGACACCTGAACCCGAAATGCTAGCTTCATCGCCTGACCTATTATCAAATGGAGGTCTCTCCACGGAGGCCGCCGTGGAGGTCCAACGGCACCTTAGAGAAGCGTTTGCCGACACTGACTTCGCCGCACTCCCATACGACCCCGACGAGGAGGTGCAACGACAGTTAATAGAAGAGTTCGCCAACACAGATTTTCTTTTACCCCCCCATACGACCCCGACGAGGGGTCCAAAAGGCCCCTTAAGAAGGTTTTGCCCCGATTTCCCCCCCCTACGACCCCGACGGGGAGGTCAACGACAGTTAATGAAGATTTTCGCCAACAAGATTCTTACACCCCCATCACCCGACGAGGAGGTCAACGCACTTAGAAGGTTGCCCCCTGACTTCCCCCCCATACAACCCGACGAGGAGGTGAAAACGACAGTAATAAGAGTTCGCCAAAACACAGATTCATTACACCCCCTACGCCCCCGACGAGGAGGTCAAACGAAAACAATAGAAATTCGCCAACCTGTTTCATTACCCCCCCATAAAACCCCACGAGGGGTGCAACGACAGTTAATAGAAGAGTTCGCCAACACTGACTTCATTACACCCCCATACGACCCCGACGAGGAGGGCAACGACATTAATAAAAGGGTTTTCCCCAACACAGACTTCAAAAAACCCCCTACAAAACCCCACGGGGGAGGTGAAACGACAGTTAAAGAAATTCGCCAACCGACTTCGCCGACTCCCATACGACCCCGAATGAAAATGTGACACATCCCAGTCCCCTCAAAATTTTCAAAAAATCCCCATAGGAATAAAGATATCAAATAACAGGTCCCCCCAAGCAAGTTTAAAAAAAATGAATTTTAATCCTTTAGATACATTATTTTTTTTTTATGAATTTTAAAAGACTTCCCAACTAATTTTTGGGCCCAAAAGGCCGTATATTTTTTTCTGTGTGCGCGTTTAAAAAAACATTTCTTTCATTTTTTAAATTTTTAAAACAAAATCAAAATTGGATTTTATCATTTATTTTTAAACATGTTTTGTTTGTAAAATAAATTTTACTAATTATGTATATTTAGTACTTTTAAAATTTTAAAAGATCAAAATTTGTATTTTTTATCATTCATTTTTTTTCATTTTTTAATAATTTTTACTAATTTTTTTTTTCTTTCAGGTAAAACAGCTATCGAATGACAAACATTGTGGGTTTATAATTTAAACAATTTTAACAGAAAATTTCATTTACTATCATAGTAATCTAAAAGTCTTTTTTTTTTCTCACGGTTCTTTACATTCTTTATATTTTGTTTATTTTTTAAAAACCTTCAAAAATGTTATCAATTTAATTGTAATCAATAATTTTTCTAAAGGAATGCTTTATACAAATGAAGATGTTAATTAAGTAATAATGTCATAATGGTTCTTGGTTCGGTATCAGGTTATGTTTAAAAGTAATTTTTATGTTTTTATTAATAATTTTTATATTTTGAGAGTTCCATTCACCAGTATGTTAGGTTTACGCCTCCAGGTGGATGCGCTAGTTTTGGGGGGGGAGTTGTGTAACAAACAGGTTGTCACATCCCTTACATACCCCAATATTTTATAATATTTTTCATTTCAGTATTCTAATATTTTAAAACCATAATTTCATCACACAGAAGCTAGCAGAGTGCATCTGGCTGGCAATTATTAATTCTTGCAACCCAACAGGAAACCACAGATGCTTCCTGTTAGACGAGATTATCTTAAATTATCTGAATGTCATTTGGCCCAAAGAGCAAATACATAAATTCGTCAAGGCAGGGCCCAGGGTCACGGAAACCAGTTGCCACTTCCTTGCGCATGCGAATTGTGATAAACTTGGATGCCTACAATCTAGAGGAACCACAGAGTCCCATTTTTATAAGTAATCTAAGTGTATGTGTATGTATTTTGTATGTATGGCTCATATATATTTTGGCTCATTCTTGTCAAAAAACTAATATATACATATACATATATATATACAGTATATGTATGTATGTGTATGTATAACTTTTTTCACTATAATCTTCATGCTTTTACCTACCTATAATAGGTATATATATAATAGGTATAATGTACAATAATTGTACATTATATGATAAGAACTATTGTTTCGGATGTTTGGTAATAGACCCATAAAGATGTTTTTAATAAGTTTATAACCATGATTTCACTGTTATTTTAGTTTAATATTTATCAATGATCAACTGTAAACTTAGTTATTAATTATTAGTTTTTTTTAAGATTAGTTATGTTAATTCAAGGCACGCTCGTCTATTTTTGCATAGACAGAAATGGCTAATGTATACCCGCTACAAAATATTTGTACTGCCCATGCATTTACATTCTTGGATGGACAGTACACTATTTATTCCTAATGCATGCATTATCTATTCGTACGCCCTAATATTATGTGCCAATTTTATTTTATTTTATTGCTAAGAGATACGGTAATTAGTTCCTAAGTATGTCAATTAACCTTAGTATGTATTCACAATGAGAAAAAGTATGCTCCGCCTCAAGATTTACTCTTATTGGAGCATACAAATATCAAAATGTAACAACCATGTATACAAACAATATGGAAAAATAAAAGATCAATCAATCAAAAAGACATCCTGGAAGTCATGATTAAAATAGTCGGGTCACCATTAACACTTCCTTTCACATATGGATGTGGGTTTGTATTTTATTACCATATCAAATTAGTTTGCAGAATTATCTTACTCCACCGGACGCCAGAGACGACCACATGGGTTCCATTCTGATTTAGTTATAATTATTTCCTTGAAATAGTTACTGACTAACGCAATCTTTGAGGTGACCTTATCACCTCAGGATGCAGCTGCCGGATGGCCGTGCGGTCCCTAGCCTCACTAGGCCGGACACATTTTTATTTATTGGGCTAGCAACTCAGATTCTAGGAAACCCACACATGATGTCACCCATAGTCTGGACTTGTGACATACTCCTTTTGAAATAGAGGGGGGAATACAAACCACCAATAAGCACCATTTAAGATGACCCCACCACTATGGTACCCTAGGAGGAGTAAAGTGCCATAGCACAACCCTCTTCAGGATCAGCCAATGAATTTATGAAAGTATTTAATTTCTATTTGTGAATTCACATTTTTGGGAGGCACCAAGTTGACACAATTGGCTAGCCCAATCCAAACCAGAGTTTTGAGCCCACACTCAAAATGGCTGTGAATAAATAGGCCTGTAGGACCTTCAGTCACTAGAGAAGCCAAGAGTACGAGTTCGAGAGAAGAAGTGGAGTTGTCACCAAGAAGTAGACGAGCGTTTAGATTCAGTGTGTGTAGTGATTTTAATAATCCCAAAGGAGATTCTGGTAAGTGGAACAAACCATGTTATTTTGTAATGTATAAAGTGTTAGTGCTTTGGAATTAGATGTTTTTACCAGTGATAATAATGTGACATGTCTCCGTATAAATATACCATAGGAACTTTACTAGCCGATATGTTTTGTAAGGAAATCTATTCAGAAGTAATAGAAGCATTGTTTATTAATGACGATCCGTTTTATAATTTATAAACCAAGAAGTGCCATACCTGCCAACTTGTACGTTTTTCCCGTACAATGTACGGATTTTGACCAATTCTTCCGATTGTACGATTCAAGTATAAAATTGTACGATTTTTCAGACTTCCACGGCTTTTTTTAAATCTCCCACTAAAATTCAAAAATAATGCTACTAGCGCATTCTGAGCGCGCTATGTGAAATTACTCCCGCTCCGGTTGTAATAGAGCTCGCGATTGGCTGTTGTTCATGCGGGGGTGGGGTGAAGTGATAGAATGAACCAATTGTAGATCTCGTCATATCTCGCGTCTTCCAAGGCCACCCAAGGAATGCCAAAGAAAAGAGCTGATTTGTAGGTTACAAGTTACAACGTTGATTTCGTGAAACGAAGTGAAGTGATGTTATTGTTTGCTGTGTGTACGTAATTAGGCTGAGCCTAGGCTTTTTCCTGCAGTTCTAAACAGTTTGTTTTTCATTGTATTCGAGTGCGTTGTGCGTAATTAAGCTCGGCCTAGGTAATTATTGTAGGCCTGTCTGATCACGTTGGTTTCAAGTCCACAAATTTTTCTTTGTGCTTTCTAGGCCTAGGCCTAGGCCTAGGCTAGGCCTCGAGCCTTTTATATTATTTCAGCCTATGGTAGTAGGCTAGGCTTATTCCTAGGCCTACTGATCCGTAATTGAAGCATGGAGGGAATTAAAGTGGCAAAGAAGCCTAAACAATATTTTCAAGTGTTCCGTGAAAGCTATAGTACGGATTTTCCATGCATTGTGAAGTCGAGAAAGGGTGTTCATTTTGCTTCATGTTCCATCTGTCGAAGCGATTTTACGATCTCGCATGGAGGCATTAGTGATGTAAAAGCCCACACGAATTCGAAGAAACATCACGACTACGTCAAGCTTCAAGACAAGAACACAAATATTGGGAGTTTTTTCTCAAAAGTGAATGACAATTTGGATAACGATGCGATAAACGCGGAATGTTTGTTCGCATCTTTTATTGTTGAACACAATTTACCCATTGCAACTGCTGATCATGTAGGGCCCTTGTTGAGAAAAATGTTTCCGAAGTGTGAAACAGCAAAGAGGTATGGTTGTGCGAGAACAAAAACGACATCAATTATCGGAGAAATGGCATCGACTTCAAAGGATTCTATAGTTAGCTTGTCGAAAGAGAGGCCATTCATGATAGCGACTGAGCTGTGATTAAAAACTCTCCAATTACCAAGGTCGATTACCAGAGTTCTGCCAACCAGAAGGACAGTGCTGAATTAGTCATTGGGAGCGCAGCTACTATTGCAGTTGAGGCCCTCAATGCTAGAGATAAATCCTCTTTTTACATGGCTGTAAGAAAGTATTTTGTGACCAGCTGCGACTACATTGTGCACAAATTTCCGTTAAAGAGTGAAATTTTAGAACATGCTCAAGTAGCTCAACTAAATGAATTTGAAAATCAGAAATATACAAGTCTAAAATATTTTGTAGACAAATTTCCTGTTATGTTGTTGACTAAGGAAGGGGAAAGCTATTGTGATGCACTGGATCACCTCCAGTCTCAATTCTGTACCCTTCAAGCAGACAGTGATTTGCCACAGAACATCTTAAATGAAGATAGAATTGACTGCAAGTGGTCTCTTCTAGGTGACCTAAAGAGAGCAGATGGTGTTCACAAATATGACAGATTGGCCCACACTGTGCTTTCGATTCTTACCATCCCACATGGAAATGCTGAATGCGAAAGAGTTTTTAGCCAAGTGAAAAAAACGAGGACCCAGTTTCGTAGTTCAATGTCCAATCAGAGTTTGGAGCACCTTCTCATCACTAAAAGCAGACAAACTGGCCACTGCTTTGAACAGTCTTTTGATAAAACTTTTTTGAAAAAGGCCAAATCTGCTACTTCTTCCAGTCTCAAAAAGAATTCACAACCAGATGTTTCTGTCAATCAATAGCCATCCTTTCTGGTAAGAATATTAAATGTGATACTATTACTTTATAGTTTGCACTGTGTCTAGGCTTATCCATTTTTCTATCAATCAATTTTATGTTCTAGGGCATATCAAACACCAAATGTGTGGAGTAGTTTTGACTGGAAAGTGGAAAACAAGATATCCAGACCTAGGATTGCCTAAATTATTTACAAACCCCTGAATATGAAATGAATTAGTGACAGCCATATGTTATTCCTTTTAGCAAACAATATTTTCATTACCAGTGTTACCAAATTGAAATTAGTAATATTCTATCTGTCTAAGAAGGCCAATAAATACCTAAAACCCACCAAATCGAATCTAAGATATCCCAAATATCCACCTTTCCCCACGTATTGGCAATTGGGCGACCGATATACCTTCCCGAAAGTATTGTACGGATTTTCATATTTCTAGGTTGGCAGGTAAGAAGTGCCGAACCAGAATCATGAGTTGTTTAAATCTTTATAAATAATTGTGAAACTATAAATCTTAAAAACATGTTTCATGTATTATGGATTAATAAATTGTAAAAGCAGTTTTATTTGAAAATGTATACACATTGTTTTCATCCTTTAATGAGTCATCTCCTATAAAATTAAGTGAGGTTAGGACCTCTATTGTTAAAGTAACCGAACCTCTCAATGCAAAGCTAAAGCGATCTACATGGGCTGAACTACCCCATCTAAAACCCTAGTTCTGGTGGAGGCGAAAATACGTAAGTAATTAAATATTTGAACCCTAACGAAGGCTGTTTCACCCTGTGAAGGGCCCGTTCGTTACAATATGAAGAACTTGAAAATCGTGTTGTGCTGTTCATTCAAGAAAAACGTGCTGAAGGGTTCCCGATTTCACGCGAAACAATAACTTTTAAGGCTATTGAGGTAGCAAGGCAATTGGGAATTCCAAGAAATGAATTTAAAGCAAGTTTAGGGTGGTGCAGACGTATGATGAGGCGTCAAGGCTTCTCACTGCGTCGGCGCACTTCTCTCGCGCAACGTTTGCCGAACGACTTTAATGAAAAGCTGTTATCATTTCAGCGATATATTATCGGATTGCGCAAAGAACATGACTATCTCCTGGGACAGATGGGAAACGCCGATCAGACGCCGATATGTTTCGAAATGCCTTCCAACACGACTGTGCACACTAAAGGTGCTAAATCTGTCATTGTTAAATCGACGGGCAATGACAAGGCGCGGATCACTGTCATGCTAGCTGTCTTGGCTGACGGTAGGAAGCTGCCCCCGTACATTATCTTAAAGCGCAAAACGATGCCTAAAGATAAAATACCAACAGGAATCATTCTTCGTGTTCAAGAGAAGGGGTGGATGGACGAAGCATTAGTAGTGGATTGGCTGAAGGTTGTTTGGGGTCGGCGACCGGGCGCTCTATTGAGGCTGAGGGCTATGCTTGTCCTTGATGCCTTCAGAGGACACCTCACTCCACGGACCAAACAACAAGTGGCATCAATGAACACTGATCTGGTTATCATTCCAGGGGGAATGACGTCCCAGTTGCAGGTACTTGACGTGGTAGTGAACAAGCCATTCAAAGATTACGTGAAAAAAGAATACAGTGCGTGGTTGTTGGCAGGTGACCATGCTTTAACACCTACAGGCAAGATAAAGAAGCCATCCATTCCACTGCTCATGCAGTGGATACTCGTTGCATGGAACAAGATTTCCCCTGACAGCACTGTGCATGGTTTTAAGAAATGCTGTATTTCAAATGAAATGGATGGAACAGAGGATGATGTTCTGTGGGAAGAGGAGGGGGAAGTTGAAACTGCTGATGAGGACAACTCTGTCAACTCATCTTCTGACCAGGAATCAGACTGGTGAACTGTGGAGTGTGGACTGTGGTTGGCAAGTGAGCTTGTGCTTGGCCCTACCCTGTAAAAAACCAAAGGCCTAGGCCCTAACATTGTTCAAAATGTTTTATTGTAAGACTGACATTCATTTTATTGTAAATAAAAAATGTTTCATGTACATTTTAATTTTCTTTGATTTTTTCTTTTTTCTTGAAATGATTCTGAAAAATTGGGGGTCGTGTTATATTCGAGATCGTGCTACATTCGGAACAATACGGTATTCACAGTTTATCTCCATCACAGACAAGACTTTGCATACTTATAATCTAACCATTTGTGTTCCTAATATTTTTGCCTTGATTAGAAACTTAATTAGAATAGATAATATAGATAGTAATCAACTTGTGGGTACGCATAACATTGCTGGACTATCAGAACAATTCAGGTTATGAGCGACACTCTAAAACGTCAAAATACTACGTTGTAATTGGTGGATAGTGAGAACATTGCTATGACAGTTCTAAAGACAATGCAGAGGTAGCAGCACCGTGCTAGTTTGCACAAGTGTGGAGGCAGTGTTGAGAACCCCGTAAGACACGGAAGTGGGGGTTGTGGGTAATTTTGCCCGATTTGCATATCCCTAAAAGGAGGACAGGTCTCTTCTACAGGCTGACAATCAACTGACTGGATGTAAAAAGTGTATTGTCCTGAAATTCGGGAAGTTTTAGTGCGCGTTATGGGTGTTCTAGAAATATTCAGATATGGCAAAATAGGTAACAATATTCAGGAGTGACGAACATATAATTAGTTTACTCGGATGTGGCATATAAATGTCGATAAACCAATTTACTTGAACGTTTATTATTGGCGCATAGAATCATGAACCAACCTCGTGGTGAAACTCGGCATTATGGACGGACAACCCGGGATTATGCTGTCTTTGTACACGAAATTGCCTAGTAAATCTATTACAACTTCGTAAATAGTTATGTGAACATAATGGCATCACGCACGTTTGTAATACCACCAGCACATATTTCACAAATACAGTGCGCAAAACATCTTTAACATGGATGAAAGTGCTGTTTTTTTACAACATGATGCCCGAAATATCCTTGGCTATTGAGAAGTGCCATGGAACAAAGCGCAGCAAGGAGAGGTTGACCGTAGCACTCTGCGTGAATTTAGACGGCTCAGAGAAAATGAAACCTTTGGTTCTAGGCAAGTTTGGTAAGCCGCGCTGTTTCAAAGGCTTGGCACTATCTGATCTGCCCGTCACTTATGACTGGAACAACAAGGCGTGGATGACAGGTAGGGTTTTTCGTGATTGGCTCAAAGACCCGTGGATGATGGATAAAAGGAAATTAGATATACTGTATTTATGCGAGTATAGGCCTCGGGTATATTTGAAATTGTCAAGCTCAAAAAGTGGGGTGCGGCCATTATGTGAAGCCATTTATCAATAGTATTTATATCCAAATCTTTAAAATCTGAGTGTTCAAAATAAGGGTGCGGCCTTTACTCGAGGGCGGCCTATAAGCGAGTAAATACGATAATCTATCAAAGTTGCATAACAAATACCTAAATATATTGTCTTGACGCATTGCAAACGTGGATAAACACGATAATATAGGACAAATAACTTCAAATGGTCATTTTTGGGCAGTAAACTTTTCCTCATTATTAAAGTATAATTCTTTACCGTTAGTTAAATGTGTTTACTCGAAGAATAAAGTTATCATAAAGTTATTCATATCAATTGTTAACTTTGAACCCTCTTTAATTCAAGTAGGCCTACATAATGGATTTAGAAACAATCCCTATAAATTACTTTGAACAAGTATGTATGGTAAAAACGCCAACTGATAATAGAATTGCACTCATAAAAATATAATTGTAACGCGCGATTACAGGATGTAATGCGACTAGAGTGCCAATCATGTACAAAAAACTTATGCCTTTTGAAAAATTTGGATTTTCAATATGTAATTAATTAAGTCAAGACATGTTTAGATTTCCTCGGTCATGGAGGATCCACGGCTGGTCTTAAAGGAACAAATGCCCAACTAGATGTCTAGATCAAATGGAAGCCATAAGGGCTTATCCAATATCACGTACAGGAGTGATATTTCTTATAAAATCATTACCAATTCGAATTAACTGTTCCGCCAACAGACTATTAGAAATCAAAGAGAAGGAAAATTTTACTGCAGTGTACATTCAAGTACCATACTGTAATTGCACAATATTCATTGGAAATAGTACCATTCTGTATCAAGGATGGCCAGTACCTTTTACAAGGAGGACGAAAAAGTAGAATTAAGAATGTATCAAATTACTTTTTTTTTTTTTTTAATAATAACTGATAGGTATCTCAGTAATGCCATGATAAGTAAGTGGGTTCGTGCCAAGCTGGAACACAAATCAGTTAAACCAACTCCTCGCAAAGAACTATTACCACCCTATTTGTTATATGGGATAATTGGGACCCCTTTTAGTTATAATAATAATAAAAAGAAGTCAAGGAATGTTATATTGGATAATAGGAAAGGGATGGAAAAACTCTCAATCAAGGGCAAGTCAGGAGGCTATAATTACACCTCCTACCACTGAAACCCTAGTAAGACGAGGAAGAAACCCTTCAACCACCCCATGGGCTAACTTCACTAGACCCAATTCTATTGTTTTACTTAGTGTAGAAACAAATAGGCGATTGTTGGCTAACAATCTGACCTACCTACATGGAAATGAGGGAGTGGCCTGAAACACCACCACCCCTATTTGATGAAGGTCCGGACGGTTATCCTCGAGGGCTTCCACCACCACCAACAGTCGAAGAGGCTAGTGAATTAGTCGCTATGACTAGTCTCTATGAAAACGAAAAAGGGGTAAATCCCAGTCCAAACCCAAATTGACAGTGAACTGATGTTTGATAAAATTGTCTTAATATTAATCTTATTTCATTTTGCCTATTTAGGAAATGAACAGGGAGGAATACTTTTATAGGCAAGTGGCGGCCGACAGCACCAGCTACCGTCATGCTATGTCCGACAGAGACGAAATCATAATCACCGTCCGACCCCGCTCACGTAACGCTGAACCTCTCGGAGATCCGCGGCAGGCGTACTAGATCAACAAGTCCGGGGCACCCACATCACGGGTGGTCACGCCTTTGAGTCCCGGGACGGCGACAGACCACGTCCGGGAGACCTCAATTCTGGAAGGAGTTCCATGCCGGCCCTGATACCGATCCCAGCCGACTACACCCCGAAACCACGTCGGGAGATCCCGCGGACGCTCGTCCCCATTGACAGGGGATGGGGCCCCAGGTTTATAATACAATCAACAACAGGATGGGAGTGGGTACTAGTGCCCCACTATACCATAGAGAATGGTGGTCTGGGCCATGTCCGATTGTTTCCTTGTCCCGTCGACCAGGTCACCTGCTTACCTAGGGTGATTCCCGTTCCCACGGGGTACCTACCGTTCTGGCCTTACGGCAAGGTAGAACACTCCCCAATTACCCCACCCGTCCAGACAATACGACCTACCCTACCACCAATTCCGGTTACACGGTGAGCCAACCTCCTTCCCCGCCCGGGCAACGCTCTCTCCATGAGTGGAGGACAAGTTCAGAGCGACCGCCGATCCCAAAACCCTTTTGGACGACCGTCAGGTCTACGCCCACGTCCTGACCAGTTCCAGATGGCAGCAACCAACCTGACCATGTCTCGGGGTTGGGGTCGTCCGCTGTCCTCGCCCGCTCCAGCTCCCCGCCAGGCGACCAAGCGACAGTACCCCGGAACGGAACCGGAACTTGGCCCGTATAAGGAAAGACCAGGATCGCAATACCAAGACGGAGGGAATCCACAATAACGACCTCGCTACTCAGCGAGATACTTGACCGGCTCATTACTCCAGCCCCTCCACAAAGGGACCCTCCCATTGGGATGGGTCTCGCCCACCACCAAGATGTTGGCTGTCGACAGCCCAGTGGTCTCGCCCACCCAAGTCAACCGGGCCTGTTCCTGTGCGCTATGTGCGCCCTTTGCCCGTGACAGGGTACCATTAGTGGCTCTCCCGCGCATCCCCAACAGACGGGAGCCACAGGGGACACAAGGACCGAGAAATGGGTTACCTTCTGGTGAACACGTGAGTGGGAATTCGAACAATTTTAAAAGTGTATCTAATTGTTTTTATTAATTTTAATAATTTGTGTAGGATGTGAAAAAAGGACCTCCCAAAGAAAAGTGAGTGTACAATGTACATTAGGACAATTTCAAAGTGAACATTCTTTATCATTATTTTTCATTGAACATTGTATCTTAATTACAAGGATTTATTACTTTTTCAGGGTCTCTGTAACATCATTAATTCAAAGCATAGCTAATAGTTGAAGCCACGAGACGAAGTCACTTTCCTACCTATAATTATTAATTCCGTACATTTTTTATTCGGTACAGGCGATGAACTTCATTGCTAAGGCATGGAAGTGTGTGACCGGGCTGACCATTGAGAGACGTTTTAAGAAAGCGGGATTCTTCAATGAAGACGTGGGCGAGTTTGAAGATAATGTCAAAGTCATCATCGACGCGCTCGACGATTTCGATGAAGCAGACTGGTGGCTTTTGGGTGGGCCGGGTGTAACATTTAGGGAATTCCTGGACGTCGACATGGATTTGGCGACAAGCGCCATGCGTTGAAGAAATCGTAAGTGAAAATCATCCAAACAACAGCGGCAGCCTTGAGCCCTCAGATACTGACGAGGACACGCCCACAGCACCAACCAACTTCCGAGCTGCCTTAGCGGGATTTGAAGCTTTTGAGAGCTACATGACAAGCCACGGTATTGATGAGGACACGCCTACAGCACCAACCAACTTCCATGCTGCCTTAGCGGGATTTGAAGCTTTGACTACTGAAAGCCACGATACAGAGAACCCCAAGACCAACACTACGTACATTTGAGCTTTGAGAGCTACATACAGCCCGTACTCGAGGCACCCAAGCACCAAGAACTTCCGTGCTGCCTTAGCGGGATTTGAAGCTTTTGAGAGCTACATGACAAGCCACGATTGACGAGACACCACGCACCAACCAACTTCACTAAGCTAGCTTAGCGGCTGAGCTTGTTCAAGGTCTACATGACAAGACGTCTAAACAGAAACAACTATTTCCAGAAAGCTGACTGCTCAGTCTATTACAGTCGTGAAGGGGGGGGGGGGGGGGGGGGCGTAAGGAGGAAAGTGCCTATATCAACTAACAACTGACGGTAGTCAACGAACGCGTTGAGCTGTCTTTGATCGTTCTGATGATTTGTACTACATTCTCTTCGATCTGCTTGTAAAATTACGGCAGATAATTAGCATTGGAGGCTTCCAAGATTAATTTTCTTCCGAATGAGTTGAGGTGCATATTTTTTTACAACTTGTAGGCCTATCACGAGATTAACATCACTTTGTGCTCGCATCTGCCGAAATGCACGCCGCGAACGTCGTAAACCACGTACCGTGGTAGGTTTCAGTTCAAATAAAGTAGCAGAAAAACTCGAACTCGTCTCGAATCTCGTAAAAAACTTGTTTGAGTTGAGTACCGGTACCAACTACTTGACTCGACTTTTCGAGTACTCGCACACCCCCACTACTTTATTTACTAGTGTCCCACTCCTGAAGATACACAAAGCTAAAACGAAAATAACTATAATTCTTAGGCTAAATATGCGTATGCAACATGGCAATTTCATGAAGAGATTTTTGAAGACAATACTTTTTTTTCATTTAATGGCAGAGTTACATAATATCTAAGTGCACCAGTTACATCCGAGACCCTGTAAATAAAATAGAACGGTCAAACCTTGTGTGTGCCTGTTATTTGATGTGCTTGCGTTGCTCTTGTTGCCGTGCCGCTTTCTTCTTCATGATGGACAGCCGCTTGTCGACCACGTTCGGGTTCGGGACGGCAGACTTGCCGAGCGTCGAGGGTAAGCTGGGGGTCTTCGAGTCACGCGCTCCCGGGCTAGAGCTCTTCGTGCCTGAAAGGGAAACGGAGAACATTAGTCGTCTTTTTCCATGACAATTAAAGAAGGTGTTTTATAATCATTGCATAAACATGACTGGTCACAGGCCAGTGCTAGACTAAGACGACGACATGAGAATTCTCCAGCTTTTTTTCCGCCAACCTATGGCTGGATCCGATCAGGATCCTGTAGGCTACAGTGGCGCATTAACACCATACGGTTGAAGTGCCCTTAAAACCAACTAAACTAAAAACCCTATTGTTTAAACTTTTAAGACTATAATATTATCAATCAACTTACTAAATGCAAATGTTCCCGTACTAATCACAAGGCTCGCTCACTTGTCTAACAACGACTTTGGCGTTTTCCTAGTAACATTAAAAAACAGGTGCTTAAATTAAACTCATTTGACTGAACAATATGTACACCCGGTGTCAGAAGTAAAACTGAACAAACAAGAAAACTGAAGACTAGCCACCCCTCAAAATTCTGTTATGTAATTTAATAAGTTTCTAAATTTCACAAAAATCGTAAAAATTGTAGCCTACAATTAATCAAGAAATCGAGGTAAAAATTGGGAAGATCGGCAGATATATTAACCACTCACCGCCAAAGGTCTTGCTAGCAGACTGGGTCACCGACGAAGGCTGGAGACTCGCAGCGAGACCGGCCATTCCCATCGCGGAACTTCCCAATGACACACCCTTGGCACTGTTCAGGCCACTGCCAAGCTGCAAATAAGACAACAGTAATTGTAGCCCCATTTCTTGTACCATTTGTACATCTTAGAACTAGAGTCGGTACAGATAAGAACCTTGGAATGTATTTCCCCGAGATTCCCCCACTATCTGCTTCAATTTCCCGGGCATGAATTAGGCTAGGCAATAGGGATGTGCGAACCCACTATTTTTACTTCGAACTCGAACTCAAACTTTCCCAATTTAAAAAACCGAACTTTGAACTTTACAAAAATGTTGAACTGTATCGAACTCGAACCTAACTTAAAGGTATATCAAACCGTCATAATTGGTGGAATAGTGATAAGTCTGGACCGGCACTTCCACCAAGAAAGTATGTACTTTCTGGACCGGCACCTCCACCATCCATTTTTTGTTTTAAAATTTGTATCTGTAAACTGAGAACCATTTTTTGACTGTTCAAATAATATGTGACCGCACACCACTACAAATTAGTAAAAAAAAATTAAATTTTTTTTTTTTTTCGAAGTTCGAACTTTTTTTCAAACTCAAACCAAACTTGAACTTTAAAAAAGTTCGAGTTCGAATTTTGAACATTTGCACATCCCTACTAGACAACACTAAAACGTCCTCCTTCTAGTTTCGGCAACTGAATAGGATCCAGATTACAATTTAATAGGGGTGGACAAACGTTCAAAAACTCTAGCTCGAGCCGAGCTTTTTTTGAAGTTTGGCTTGGGCTTGACTTTTTATGCTCGAGTTCGGTTTTTATCAAAACTTCAAAGTTTAAACAAACTTTGTCTTGAAATTACACACCAAAAAGCCCCCTGGGCAAGTCCTCTCGTAAATTTACTCATCCAAAAATGAAAAACCTAGTCCAGTTCTACTCACATCCACTAGTACTAGCCTATTAACTCGACCTAATTTGTGTCGTGTTGGCATTTAGTAATAGACCTACTCATTGGCCACGTCGGAACTGTTTGTACTGGTAACATCATTACTTAAAAGCTTGTCTTGGTGGCAGTCGTTAAAACTACAGTTTAATTGACTTTGTAGTGTTAAAATCACTCATGTACAGTCAAACCCCTATGGATCGTTCCCGGATCGTCCGTTTTCCCGCCATGATCGCTATATTTGAAAAGTTTTTGCAAAAGTCCCATTTACACAATGTTAAAAATTCCATCCACTGTTCCTCAATCATCGTTTTGTCCCATTTACACAAAATGTTGTGTTTCTCAATGTTAAATTTACCCTAATGCATCGTTTTCGCCTTTGATGAACACCGACCGACGGACGAAGCACTATTTCCTAGGGGTGTGCGAACCTTGAATTTTTTTTCGAACCGAACCTCGAACCGAACCTTGAGAAAAATTTCGAACCTCGAACCAAACCGAACCTCTAGGAATATTTTTTAATCAAAACTAAATAAAAATAAAAGTAGGGACAAGTAAGGACAAGATAAAGGGAAACAAGAAACGGGATAAAGTAAAATAAAGTAAAATAGGCCTACAAATGAAATAGTGAGTGAAGAAGAAAAGAGGGAAACAGAGAACAAGACAGTTGGAAAGGAAAAGTAAAAATGGAATGAAAGATCATTAATTAAATGAACGTACAACGTGCTAGGGGACGATGATAAGAAGGAAGGAAGGAGGAGGAAACAAACCTACCACCGACTAATAGTCAATTGTAGGAGATGAAATACCAAAACCAATAGGCCTAGGCCTACCAACCTAATCAACAATTAGTAAATCACTAGGCTTGGCCTAGGGGACTGGCCTAGCGTACTCTTAATTTTTACACAAGCCCTAGCCTAGGCCCTTCAAGTCTACAATTTAGGCCTAACTATGCCTAGCCTTTGTGTAGGCCTAGGCCCTACGCGTGTAAAATTAGGCCTGGGCCTAGGCCTAGGCTGCGTGCTAACGGTATTTTATTATCCAATTGACCAAAACTTCATAGCTTTTTAACTGATTCTTCTTTTGTGTTGATAAAGCTTTCTACATCATTTATTACGATAAACAATAACAGGATTTGGATGCGAGGACCGGGAGACGTGAATAGGCCTAGGCTAGCTAGGAAGCCTAGGCCTGGACACGGCGTCGAAAATAAACATCCTTTATTGGTTTGCTTGCGTCTATATCACTAATATTTCCGATCAACTATCCTGAAGAAAGAATGTGGACAATATTCCATTTGATCACTTTTTTACGTCTTTTAAACTCGTAGTTTGCGTGGTTTGACATTTTTTATGTTCCTTCCATCTTTACTTGCATTTCACTGACTTTGAAGGTCAAATTCACCATCGCCGAGCGTCGCGATTGGAGGAAACTAGTTTGCCATAGAGAGCGCTGGAGTGCATACGCGTGGTGCGCTCTATCGGCCATCGCTGGAACTTGTACTATAGGGCGCGGGATATTCAAACGTGCTGAAATAGCATTTTCGCTACTTTCACGGAGAGGTTCGAGTTCGGTTCGAAATTCGAACCGAATTTTGTCGAACTCGAACCTTCACTTAACCCTTTCCAGTACAACAACGCCTCTGGGACGTGATAGATCGCAGTGACGCTCCGTACAACGACGTCCCGGGGACGTCGTTGGTGCGCGAGTTCAAATAACCCGCCATATCTCCGGTACCAGCAGTCCTATCGAGTTCAAATCTTTACCGCTAGATAGCAGAAGGTTCCGCGCGTAAGAATATCGGGGCGACTGCATTACCGGCGTGAAACGCGCATTGATACATCGATGAAAAACATCCGAGTTTGTTTTGTAAACACGCCGGCCGTCAATCGTTCCGTCATGGCTGCTAAGCGACCAAAGTTGACTGTTGATGTTGTTAACAATATTCTTTTTGAGAGTGACTAGAGCGATTCTGACAACGATGATAATGTTTCTATTTCTAATAATAGTTCTAGATCAAGTGAAATGAGAGATTCTGACAGTGATGATGTTGATTCAAGTGATTCAGGAGTTTCTAATCATGACGGCGCCGGTGTAGGCGTAGGCCTAGGCGTAAATAATGGCTGGGATTGGATTTGCGATAATAATTATACAGACATGTTATATTTTATAAATTGATAACTTCTTCATTGTAAACCTATCCTGAAAATTTTAAGTTAATTGGTTGATAACTTTCAAAGCTACAAGCACAGGTGTATGGTTTCGCTTTACTTTTGACCGCTTGAAAATTAAATAGGTATTCCCGGGTAAAATAAACGGAAAATAACCGTACTGGAAAGGGTTAAGTTCGAGTTCGGTTCGAAGAACTCGAACCTTCACTAAAGTTCGAGTTCGGTTCGAAATTCGAACCGGTTCGCACACCCTACTATTTCCTGCCAGACAATATGTCATTGACACCGAGTGCGATCTTTTGTAAGCTGGTTCAATTCCCCTCTCCGCCCGCCGGCAGCTGCCTATGAGACCGGTTACCCCTCTCCTCCCGCTCGCGCTGCCAGTGGCACGGCTCTCACTCTCACTATCTCCTCTCTCAGCCGGCCTGCCAGCTCAGACACTACACATTCTCTCTCAGCAGTGCCGTGTATTTCTTACGCGAATGCGATAATAATAATTACAAGATCATTGTTTTTAATCAATGATGATGTCAATACAACACTTGTTTAACTGTAGCGCGAGTGTTATATGAGTTGAGTTGCCGTGTCTTATTCTCGGATATAACACTGCCGGCTGCCCCTACCAGCTAGCCGTGTTGCAACATTTGAAGCTGAGACGATCTCAACCTTGGAGACCCGGACCATTCCCTAGGGACTTAAAAGGATGCAGTTCAGTCGTCCGTGCAATTTTCTCTCGTCTCAAGCACGATTCGAAATCGTAGTAAATATCGTTCCCAGAGTCAATGAAGAGATACAGGGGAATGTGATCTTCATGCACGGAGCATTGATCGATATCAACGGAAAAATACTTAATCTTCTTTAAACACAAGTACAGCGCGGACATTAGGGCGCAGCGACTGAGAAAACAGATAACGTGACAATCCATTCACCAAGCATGTGCATGGTCAGCTGTGAGGTCTCGACCCGACGAGTAGATTCTTGCGCCGCCGATTCTCGCGGCTGTCTCTCTCGCACTCATAGCTTACGCGCCATCACACCCGCGCATGAATCAACACTTGTCTATCATCGTTGTTAATTTTTTTTACCTCATTAAGACAAGCTTTTTATTTTCTTTACGTACAACAATTATTATATAACTGTCTTCTGAAAGTCGTAATAGATACTTGATATATTATCCAGATATTTTGAGTAGGCAATGAATTAGATTAGACTGAAAATTTTCAAAATTCATTTTTTTGTTATTTTACTCAATTTTAGGCATATTACATCGTTTTATTGGTTTTCCCGTTTTGACAGTTTTCCTCACTGCATCGTTTTTTGTAAGCTACCCTGAAAAACGATACATAGGGGTTTTACTGTAATTGATGAGTGAAACATATGGTAATTGATGTTATTGTGGACCAAGTTTTGGAAATAACTCGCCCACACAACAATACACTCGCCTCGGGCGACCGGGCGAACGTTCGAATTCGACCCCTGGACTTAAGTACAACTTTATAAAAAGTGGACAACTTGTAAAAATGTCTCACATAACAAGATCTCAACTTCAATAGGCATACCTTGGTCTCGTTTCTCTTGAACAGGTTCTGCGCTTGCACACTATCGTATTTGACTGGTGTTTTGGGAGTCGACTTCACTGGAGTCTTTGCGGGCTGAGAACAAAGAACACAAGTAAGTCAATAAGTAGTTGGATGGGGAAACATAACAAAGCTATGCAGGGTCAGTTTAGGCAAAGGCATTATTTTTAATATTTGGACCTAGTAGGAAATGGGCTCAAGAATTATCTGACACTTACATCCCGTCTTATTTCATAAATGTGATGCGACAAAATCCAGTCTTGCACGAGTGGGATTGGAATCAAAGAGATCTATAACTTTCAGACAGAATTCTGTCAGAATGTGGTGAAGGAAAACATTAATTTATGAAGGAAATAAATCAAATAATATGACCCAAACTAAACTCTATAGAGGTCATGAAAAGACGGTAAGTCTTTAAAAATGAAACCGGTAATGATGTTGACGACGTCCTGATAGTGACCTCAAGCATATTAGTTCTCACACGGTGTCTATGAAAGTGTCCATTGTCTAAATGTTATATAATTGGGACCTCCCGGCTGTGGAAATGCTAATCATACTGAGGTCATGATACTGACCCAAGAATACGATTAGTCCTAGATTGCAGAGTAAAATATTTCAGCTGTTGGCATGACGACTACAGGTTTGATGAATGAAGTGAAATGCATTTTGAAATTAAAAATAAGTAGAGCCCCGCATTTTTCGTAAGTGGCGGTATAATAGCTTTTACAACGAAATTGGGAGAAATTTGTTTTTCATACCGAAATTGAGATAAAATTGGTTTTTATACCGAAATTAATGATTTTCAAGTGCAAAAGATACAAATATATCTGTATTATTCACTGAAAACTCTATTTATTGTCAATACAAATGGTGAAATTACGCGTAATGGCACCTTGTCCAAAGCATTTGTAATGCAACTGAAGAAATATTAATTTCATCGTATTGAATTAGAAAATTAACGTTATTAAATTTGCATTTTTATCTGACACACACCACATCAATATTGTAAGTCCGCTCCTAACGCTGTATCAAAGTAAAGTATTGCTTTTAAGATCTAATATTTTACCAAAATTGGTACTTTATTTACCGAAATATGCATATTTTTGTCCATTTTTAACACGAAATTCACAAGTTTTATTTACCATTTAATCTTGCTTGCCCTTAACAATAAGATAAGTGTTGATTGGGCCCTCCATTACAACATAAGCAGATTAAATGTACATTACAGGAGTTAAAAGCTTTTTTTCTCAAACCGAGAATTAAACCAGGGTCTATCTACATTGAAACACGGCGACAAGAGCCAAGGATACAGCTGAGCGACGGTTAAACTTCTCACCGTGGTTGAAGAGTTGGCAGTTTCTCTGGTGCACGAGCCGCAATACCAGGCGGACCTCGGGTCGTTGAAGTCCGACTCCAGGATGGTCGGCGTGTGACACTCCTGATGGTACAGGGTGTGACACTCGAGACACTCCACGAGGTGGTTCCCCACCCCCACCTCCATGCCCCTGTAACAACACACCACACATATTATAAATAAATAAATACGTATTTAGAGTCTACCCACTCAGTCATAAAACTGATTTTCAGTGGGGTACAGTAAACCAAAGCGAACAAGCCAACCCTGTAGGCCCCGACGCAATCGACGAGTGAACGATAACCAACCAAAGATTGATATTTTTTTAATAAGCAATCAGTGGTATGGACAGTGCCAACACCCGCGGATCAACGTCAGAATCAACAAGGCCGATTCAGAACAACTTTGAATTTATTATGTACCTCGTTGCTAGGACGGCTCCAAAGTCACCGTTTACAAATTCCTAAGACAAGAACTGATGGACTAAGTCTAAATCAGAAGTTAAAAAACTTCTGACTTTAGCAGGAATCGAACCCTGGACCTTCTGCATTGGAAGCAGGTAGGCTAACCACAAGACCAACAAGCCACACAAATATAAATACAAATATAAATACCTACTAAGATTATTAGAACAATTGGGACTAATCATGACAAAATTAATAAATTAAAGTAATATGGTTTTATGTCGTGTTGCCATTAAAATTTAAAAGGGTGTTGAAAATACCCGAAATATTGATTTTATTTATTAATTTTGTTACCTACCTAACAAGAAGTCAAAAAATTGAAAATTTCATTATAAGACAGCACACATTGAGGATGGGCTGTGCACTGGCCTTATTTGAAAGAGATTTAGTTATCAATAGACTGTACAAACAAGAAAATTATGGCACAGAAGTTAATTTTTAGTTCTAGGTAGGCTACAACAAAGTAATATTTCAACGCCATGGAAGTTTGTTTAAAAGTATTGATTTATTTTATTGTGGACTTTATTTATTCACGGACCCCCTTGAGTTAAGGCCGACTTCGACTGTGAATATGGCCTCAAATTTTAAACAAGAAGACAGGGCAAGGCTAGAGAAAACACTCACCCGCAGATGGTACAGCTGAGATCGTCCTCCAGTGAGATCTCGAGGCCGTAGCCGCGGTCGTCATCGTCCCTGCTGTGTGATTGGCTGGTGACCACCGCCCTGGGAGGGGGGACGGCAACAGGAGGGGCGGCGGTCTTGACGGCCTCGGACGTCTTCTTGACGGGAGATCTCACGTCGTAGTTCTCATCCAGAGAAGGCTGCAAGGGACATTTAACAATCAAAATTACTAATACACGGGTAAAAAACTTGAGATAAAACTAACATTGTATTTGTATGCTTAGCTAAAATTTCACAACCAGTCAGTAAATGAGAGTAAACTTCGGTGTTGGTCATAGACAAATTCAAAAATCAATACGAGACAAAATAAAGTGTGTGGTAATTTTTCCCATCAGCGGAGCACAATTAAGATAAGAGCAGATACCGTTTTTTTTTTACCGAAACCGATTCCACATAAACAGCCGTTATAAGTAGTGTTAGATTCATACGAATGATTATACCTATCAGTGGCTGAAAATTGGTTGTAGCCTTGTAGGCTCAACGCCTAGATGTGTTGAAAGAGGGAATCAACAAAGTTATGGAGAACACTGGTGTTAGATAGGACCCAACAGCTTCCCTTTGAAAAGTGATGGTGGCTGTTGAGTTAATTGAAAAATATAGCAACACAAACATATATACAAAACAGAAAAATACGATACGTTTCGACACAAGGTCTTGTTCACTCAAGAGAGAAATAACCAAACATAACAAACAAAACCAACAAAAAAAAACAAAAACAAAAACAGAAAAAAACATAACCAAAGTTATGGAGAAGTTAAACACGGAAACCAACATATTAACCCCCCTCCCTCTAACTTGCATTTAGGCCCAAGTACTTCCCTGGATAACAGTGACAGATGCAGTGTTTATTACCTAGACCTATATATTCCATATTGTATTACACATTGAAATTACAGTATTTGCTAACATTCACTACCATTTTTAATAAGCAATAACTAGCCTACGACCACATGAAAGATTGGTCAACGTTGGCCTTTCTAGGGAGTAGACCCTACAGACAATACAATAGGTGTACAAACCTTTTCATAAATTCTCTTTTCAGATCCTCTGTGGGATTGTTTGGAAGATTCTTTCCTTGGAGCACGTTCTTCCTGGAAAATTAAAAAGACAGTCCTGAGATAAATAGGCTTAGGCTATTGCATGTGTAGGCATGTAGACATTATATTTTATTGTTTGTGTTGTGTGATGTTGGTAGGCGGTAATAAAAAAAAGACTAGTTAAAAGAAGAAGGCAAGAATGACTTGGTTGGAAGATGGGACATTTTGATTAGCTGCTGCAATGCGTTTTTATGTAAATTATATAAGTTAGTATGTTGGCGACATGCGAGATACGATGTGAATGATTTGAGAGAAACGAAGACAAGTGTAATAAACCTTTAGGCCCTAGTTGGTTTTATAAACATAGTAACATTTGGAGATCCTTCTAAGCCAGACGGCCATCTAGACAAATCGAACTAGTTGGCGAGTTAGGCCTAATATCCCAATAATTAGTTAACATAAGCACCCACATAAGTTTAAGATGATATAAAAGTTATGGCATATTCCATTGGCATGCACTGCGTGCGCATTTAGTTAGTTCGCATTGAAACGTCACGGTGACATCATTGCACTCGCCGAGTGCTGCACTTATGCAGTCTAGTTCAATCCCCAATGGAATAAGAATTATCAAAAATCGTGCAAACATGGCGTGCTTTTCAGACACTGATCAGCTGAGTAAATAGGTAGAAGTGACAATAAAATACCTTATCAAGGGGCCCGACAACAAGGAGAACTTTATTCGAAACTAAAAGATTAATAAAACAAAATTAGACCTAGGACCTGGGCCATCATCATCGTGGCCTAGGCCTAGCAAAAACAATACGTAGACCAGCCTGCCATACCTCATTGTTAGATTGTCAGAATAACTGCTAGTTAACAACATCAGAAATGTGACCCTGTATTTTATATCTCACTTTTATTTTACTTTTTATTTTATTTATCATTAGCCTTCTACAGTCACTCATATACATGTCTTTAGGACATGCAAGTATTTGAAGTTGTCACTTATGTCTATATGTAGGCTAGTGAAGCTCTACATAGCACTTTACATCACGTACACTAAACAAAATAAATAAGTCATATGTATGCCTTTATATAGCATACTTGTACTGCTGGTAAAATACATACTAAAAAATAAATTTGCACTTAGTATAGGCCTACATACAAACGTACAAAGTACAAGATAATAGATAGGCCTATATATATATATAGAACTGAACACATTCGGTATTTTAGTTAATAAGTGTTTGAGTTTGAGATTTGAGTTTATTATAATAACAAATCTTCTTTGTTGCTGCTGTCTGACGTTTCCAAAATCAACAACAAAAAGTCAAAAACAAATAACGCGCGTCAATTGTCCGCACTTAGATCCGTCGCACTGCCCTCGGACCCAGTGCGGCTCAGTGCAGCACTCGTTCCTAATGCACCGCCAATGGTGTCCGTGCACTGGCACTGAGTTACTGCCCTCGGACCCAGTGCGGCTCAGTGCAGCACTCGTTCCTAATGCACCGCCAATGGTGTCCGTGCACTGGCACTGAGTTTGCACTCAAATTCCCAATGGATGATGATGCTGATGTTAGTTCGCATTCAGTATGCAGGCCTATCAAAAATGAGGCACAGGCCAACCGCTCCAATTACATTATTACACAAGCCTTATTTCAATATTAATTAGGTGCCTGTAGGCTTATTTAGGCAAAGGTTTAATTAGCAGAAAGTCATCATGACATAAGTTGACTTCCCACATGTTCTATACCCACATTCTAAAGAACTTTTATTCTCGAAAGGAAAGGTAGGCCTATGGGCCTGAGTGATGCGAATTTTCATTAACATTTTTTATTTAGGCCTATTGAAAACTTGTTATCCTTTGTTTAAGAGGCTATTACCCCAAAACATTATTGGATGAGCGTAGCGAGCGAAGCAAAGATTCCATTTCACTACACTGGAGACAAAAATCCGGAATGTTTTTTTTCTTTCTTTTTTTTTGTATTTTTGTGTGTCTGTTAGCACGATTCCGGCTAAACCGATACTCCAATTGCATGAAATTTTCTGGAGACCTTTGAAATCTCTGAACTTAGAACTGCACAGTTTTAAAAAATCGATCGAAAAATTATTTCTCATGAAAACCGCAAGTTTACGTTTTTTTGTTTTTTTTTTCTTGTTTTTTTGTTTGAATTTTTGTGTGTTTGTTAACACGATTCCGGCTAAACCGATACTCGAATTGCAATGAAATTTTCTGAAGGCCTCCAAAATCTCTGATTTTAGAAATGCCACGTTTTTTTTAGCGCAATCTAATAATTATTTCTCATGAAAATCGCAATTTTACGTATTTTTTTTTGTTTTTCTTTTTTCTGTTTGTATTTTTTGTCTGTTTGTTAGCACGATTCCGGCTAAACTGATACTCCAATAGGGAATATTCCACTTACTATTTTATAGTTTATTTTAATTCTTATATAGGCATATGTCTTAATAGTCACTGCACTTTTTTTATTTAAAAAAAATGTAATTTGTGTAATTTAAACAAGAAGTAAATTGGACCCCCAGTTTGCGCGCCAAAAACGAGCGTGCGCCATCTTTGGACGGTACTACGTCATAACTGTGTTGACTCAAGGCCAATTAGAAACTAAATGTACGTATATTTGTACATATTTACATACAGACGGCGGTGCTCGCCCATCCGCTCAACAACAAACACAACTCCACAGCCACTTAAACAATGTACATTTTCACCAATTTTTCTTTTTTTTTTTCGTATGTGACAGGAGATTTCGCGAGATCATTGTGATAAAGAATTACGAGCATTTTGTCTTGAATTTTTGCACGGCCTAGGACTATTATGCTATTCTTTATCTATGCAATAGGCTTTAATAATTAAAGCCTAATTATTTAAAACTAATTATTAGTGATCAAAGTAAGGTTTATGTGCGGGATGTGTGTCAGAACACGGAAGTGCGGGTTAGGGTTGGCAAGCTAAGCCAAGAGCTTGTCAAGTGAGTAATTTTAGTATTCACATACCAAGGCCTATATCCCCTACAGGAACGATTGGTCTAGACTGTTGTATTATAAATAGTTTTCTACGCCTAGGCCAAGACCTAGAACTGTTTAAGTTTTGTTTTTTGATTGCAATGTCAACTTTTCTCGTTTTCTGGCTAGGCGTTAAATGTAATATGTCCGCCGTCTGTTTAGATTACTGTAGGCAACGCTAGGCGCTGCTTTGTTTAAAACACCGCCGTCTCGATGAATGTATACATGTATGTGTATCCAGACGGCGTTGGTTCAACACAGTTCTGACGTAATAGGCCGTTTTTGCCGCTCTTAGAATATTTAAAAAATGCTGTTTTTAAAACGGCTATAAATTATTGGATTATTATTTTACGGAAAAACAAAGTAGGCCTACATATTTGTAATCGGAACGAAATACTTCTTCTAAAAAATCTATTTGTAGGCTACAGTAGGCCTATTTGACGGAAGTGGAATATTCCCTATTGAGATGAAATTTTCTGGAGGCCTTCGAAATCTCTGAACTTAGAACTTGCCACGTTTTGAGCAGAATCGAAAAACTATTTCTCACTAAAATCGCAATTTTACGATTTTTTTTTTATTTTTAAAAAATTTCTTTGAATTTAACTCCTACATGCTGTAGGCCTATCCGATTGTAATGAGTTTTTCACAGAACCTTTATTTTATGAATTAATATATTCGTGTGAAATTTGAGCGCAATCAAACAATTATTTCTCTTAATAATTGCAATTTTACGATTTTGCTATGATGCTTTAATGCTAAGGCTTTTACAATTTTCATTTTTTTTTTAAGTGAACTGATTACAAAACAATAGGCCTACCTACATTTAAACATTTACCAGACGGATTTTATAAGTTTTGTTTTGTTTGATACGTATGATTTTTTTCCTATGCATTGTTGGAAAATGTTTTTTTTTTGTAACTAGGAAGCTTCGCAAACGCTTTTTCAGGCGCGTTGTTGGATGAGCGTATGTTTTTTAAACGAAAAAAGCGTAAAATTGCGATTTTCATGCGATACTATTTTAGGATTGCACTCAAATTTCACACAAATATATAAATACATAAAATTAAGGTTCTTTAAAAATATCATTACAGTCGGATAAAGCATGTAGGTGTTATAAGTCGAAGAATGTTTAAAAAAATTTTAAAAAATCGTAAAATTGCGATTTTCATAAAAAATTATATTTCGATTGCGCTCAAATGGACGAGTAGTCTAACTCCGCCCCCTGACGTCACGACTCAAACATGTGCTCAAAGATGGCCGTACTGTGGGACGATTTTAACTGACAGCCTTACTGTACCACACTAAAGACTGGATTTCTGGATTGAAATGGTTCAATATTGTGTTGTTTCACGATGTTCGTCAAGAGTTAAAATAGGAGGGGTGTCTTTACACTCGTTTCCGAAGGATATCAAGTTCAGAAATAAGTCGTGGGAAGTTAAAATCAGATAGATAAGAAATGTTTTACGAAACCATGCTGTGATACCATGCTTGTAGGTCTATAATGTTCTTTGCATTTCGTGGATTCCGATTACAAGCAAATTCCTCATGGCAAACTTAAGTGTTTGCGAGATGGAGCCCTGCCCATGTGTTAACCCATTTTTTTATTTCCCGGACTGGCCAACTATCTTCATTCTAAACTTAATGCTTGTAGTAGGCAGGCTAATGAGTAGACCTGTTTGACGCGGCCCTATAATAATTCTGCACAAGATAGTGGCCTAAGCACTAGACAGGCTACTTTTGTTTAGGTGTAGGGCCTAGACCTAGCTAGAATAGAATATAATGTTGCTTTATTTCCATTAAGTATTGCATACATAGTTAGTTTTATGTTTACATAACACAGTTGACCCCTAAGATAGGCCTAATAAAAGTAGTCCTACATCTAGTAGTTAGGCTAGGCCTATATGGAAAGGAAAATAACACCTAGGCGTAGCCTCTGCTTATTGGTAGGTTAAAACTAACAGTATAGCCTTGATTTTGCTTTTAAGGTAGGCCTAGGTCTAAAGCTTACAAGGTTAAAGGCCTAAACTGTGTATATGAACTATAAGAGGGGTAAATTTCTAGGCCTAAATCTTAGCAAAGAGGTGTGTCTAGTCCTAGCCGTGTAGGCCTAGGTTCTAATCCTCCGCCTACCCCTAGAGTTAAACCCAGTCCTACTTTTTACGATATGATCTTGTGAACTGAGGAATAATAAACTAGGAAAACACTTAAGTCCCGCCGCGTTGATGGGATGAGCGTAATTTTTTTAAACAAAAAAAGCGTAAAATTGCGATTTTCTTAATAGATAATTTTTCGATTACGCTCAAATTTCACACGATTCTATTAATTCCATAAAATTAAAGTTCTGTGAAAAAACATCATTACAATCGGATAAAGCATGTAGGTTTTATTCGTCGAAAGAAATGTTAAAAATTGAAAAAAATCGTAAAATTGCGATTATCTTGAGAAATGATTTTTCGATTGCGCTCAAATTTCACACGAATATATTAATTCATAAAATTAAGGTTCTGTAAAAAAAATCATTACAATCGGATAAAGAGTAGTGTTATAAGTCGAAGAATTGTTTTTAAAAATCGAAAAAAATCGTAAAATTGCGATTTTCATGAGAAATAATTTTTCGATCGATTTTCCCCCCGTGCAGTTCTTCGTTCAGAGATTTCATAGACCTCCATAAAATTTCATCGCAATTGGAGTATTGGTTTAGCCGGAATCGTGTTCACAGACACACAAAAATACAAAAAAAAAGAAAGAAAGAAAAAAAAGAAAAAAAAAACATTCCGGATTTTTTTCTCCAGTGTAGTGAAATGGAATCTTTGCTTCGCTCGCTACGCTTCATCCAATTATGTTGGCCTAAACCTGAGACTAAACTTTAAAAAATGCTTTCTAGAGTAAAGGCTTTGGGTTTATAATCATTCTAAACCCAAAGGTATAGGGACTATGATGACCAACGTTTCCGCAATCCACACATCCTCTAGGAGGACATAACATAGGACAATACAACAGCCTTAAAAAGCAGCTGGCTTTCCTTCTTGATCTACATAGTCTTTGGCTAAGCCCATTCTACAAAATAACATATTTTTCAAGGATTTTTTCCACCCGTACGGGCGTAAAAACACGTTGAAGTCCATTGCGCCAACCACACTTAGGTTGCAGCTTGTCCCACAGTTCGCGGCGCTATCTGTTGGATTTTTCGGAACTAGCTCCCCGCCTTTGACTAGTTGTCAATTTCACACGAATATATTTATTTATAAAATTAAGGTTCTGTGAAAAAATCATTACAATCGGATAAAGCATGTAGGCCCTAGGTGTTATAAGTCGAAGAAATTTTTAAAAATCAAAAAAATCGTAAAATTGCGATTTTAATGAGAAATAATTTTTTGGTTGAGCTCAAAAAAGTGGCTCTAAGTTCAGAGATTTCAAAGGCCTCCAGAAAATTTCATCGCAATTGGAGTATCAGTTTAGCCGGAATTGTGTTAACAGACAAAAATACAAAAAAAAAAGATTTTTTTTCTCCAGTGTAGTGAAATGGAATCTTCGTTTTCTGGAAACCAGCATTGCACATGTTGCAATATAAGCAATACTTTTTTAAACGCATGTGGGATGCAAAAATATATTGGCAGCTGTTAAGTGTCAAGTTAAGCTAACAAAGAATTATAGGCACTTCTTCGCTTGGTATGGGCCAACTTTTTAACAAGGGGAAAAGTAGTAGGTTAGGGGGAGGGGGTGGGGCGCAAAGCGCGTACGTTTTAATAATAACAGGGCTTCCACTACATGTCTTACCTAAATATAGTTGCATTAGTCTCCTAAAATCTTCAAAATAGTCTCAAATAGTCTCCTAAAATCTTCAAAATAGTCTCCGAATAGTCGCCTTAAATCCACAAAAATGGTGCATTTAGTCAACAAAACAGTTGCAATTAATGGTAGTCTCTTAAAATAAATCTCGACTGAAATGTGCTGAATCTTTTGTACCGTACCAATTAGCCTACTTCAAATCATGAATAAGAATAACCTAAACAAAAAATTAATAAAGAATAAACAATTGAAAGGCAGACTAAAATCCGTCAATTCTACGAAAATAGAAACCAACTCCAAAACGGGAAATGTTGGATTGTTGGTACTTTCATATGAAATAGGCTTGATATATGTTCAATGATCAGAGGTCATGAGAAATGGTGGTATAAAAACCCAAATTTCGTTTAAAAAAACACATTTCGCGTTTGTCACGATTTCCAAAAAAATTCTCAAAAACATTTGTATCAAATAGGCCTAAAAATGAGACCCTTAAACTAGGGATGACACAGATTCCAAAAAGTTCCAAAAAGAAATCTGTTCAGAATCGATTCACAACAAAAAATAAATATTTGTACGCACCGTTATTTTGGTGGACTATTTCCGTGGAGTCCGTGATACGCGCCTTCATT
Source organism: Sweltsa coloradensis (assembly GCA_024449915.1). Taxonomy (NCBI): domain Eukaryota; kingdom Metazoa; phylum Arthropoda; class Insecta; order Plecoptera; family Chloroperlidae; genus Sweltsa; species Sweltsa coloradensis. Next base: position 214,648 of record JAMZAV010001692.1, on the reverse strand, counting down.
TTGGCGGTCTATTTCCATAAAGCCCGAAACGGCATACCGCTCGCGTAATATTCGGTCTGGACCGGCACCTCCACCATCCCCCTACATTTTGCATACTAAAAGGTTCAATTTCGCGAGTTAATTCGCGTTTATACCAGTTTGATACAATTTTGTTCGTTATTTCGCGAGTAATTCGCGTTTTCAAAATGTGTTTTTCTGTCTCTAAACTAAAAATAGTCTCATTTTTACTCAATTTGACGAAAAAAGTCGCTTATAGTCGCATTTTTGCTAATATTGCCAAAAATAGTCGCCAAAATTGGGCCTTGCTAAAAGTAGTCGCAAAATAGTCGCATAGTAGCTTTAGTGGAAGCCCTGTAATAATAATGAATATAAGGTTTTTAAGCATAAGCCCGCTCTAAGGACATAGGGCCTAGGCCAGAGTTATTAATTCATAGCAATTGTTGTAAGTTTGCCCCGACTGAGGTTCGTACCCAGAACCTCCGGCTTAACGTGCCATAGCTCTACCAATTGAGCTACCAGGACAACAGAACAAACCTTTAAGCATCATTCACAATCAGTTCTAAGTCGTAAGGCGCAAGGCCTAAGGCGTAATAATTTGTATTGCCGAGTATGTATTTCAATCAGAACGTTCACAACACGTCCCAAGTCGCAAGGCGTATGGTTTATGTCGTAACGAATTGCCCAAAATCCAATTCTTACGACGGTTTCTTACGACGAGCCAATCACGAACAAGGAAACTCCACAGCTGACTGTACGCGCATGCGCAATACACAGGTTCAATGAAAAATGGTATGATTGTTGTAAACGCCTAGCATTTCTTACGACTTACGCCTTACGCCTTAGACCTTGCGCCTTACGACTTAGAACTGATTGTGAATGATGCTTTACTAAACCGCTATTTGTTGTAACTGTTGACTTCCATGACATAAATCCAACAGAAGACTGCAATCTCTGTCATAACTGGGGTAAACTTTTACGACAATTGCTATGAATCAATAATAATAATAATGACCAGGGATCGAATTTAACACTCGCCCAAAGCGAGTGTATTGTTGCGCAGCGAGTAACTTTTGGAAATCACTCGCCAAGTAAAGTAAAGTTAAGTTTTATTGGCCTGTAGATTGGTACAAAATACAAATATAGAGGTCGTCAAGTTGGTTAATTATAAAAATTACAAACAGCGAAAAATTACAAAGAAACAAACACAAACATACAGGTTTAAAACAGGATTATAAAATTCCTTGTGCTTGTCTGCAACAAAATATTATGTAATAAAATAATAGGTAGGCCTAGGCCTACTAAAGTAGCCTATATGGAATACATTAGTCAACTAAAGTAGGCTTAGTGTTAAATATAAATTGACAATAAGTCACAGAGAACATATACAAGTGATAGGTGAGACACAATTTTCCTGTTCGCCAGCCCTCAGGGGTGGCTGAAGGGATTGGGCTCAGACCTGTGCGTTAGCCTAGAGCCTAGGTTTGGCTGGAGGGGGGGGACTAGTATTCATGGAGAGAATAGTAACTGTTATCGAGGAGGAAGGATTTGAGGTTGTGTTTGAACAATGATTAGATTTTGACAAAATGCGTTTTGAGGAGTTACTGGTTGTAGGCCTAGGCCTACTCAGGATTTCTACTTTTTGGGAGCAACCAGATAGGTAGGAAGTCATCCATTTTAAGGCGACTCCTCTAGTACCATAGTTTTCTAACTTAGACAGCAGGATGTTGTGATCAATCGAGTCAAACGCCTTGCTGAGATCACAGAAGATGCCTATAGCGGTGTCACCAGAGTCGGTACTTATTCGGCTAGGGGGGTCCAACTTTTATATACACTGTAACGGAAAGGATTTCGGGTGCGCTCTTATCGATTGTATCCTAGAACTAGCGCGGCGCACTGTAGCCAGCGGAAAGTTCGGCTAACCTAACGAAAGAACACCTTTAACATAACGGCCATTCCATAGCAAAGTGAGCCTGACAAGTGAAAAATAATTTTTACCCAATAGTTTATTGATGGGTCAAAAATTAAAGTCAAAACTCCACTGAATTTCAAAATGTATTTGCTTTCTTTGTGGGTAGTCAATTATGTGTTTTACAGTGCTTCAAAGTTGGTGTAAAGTTATTGTTTTTATTTTAGTGCCACATCCCCTAAATTGTAATCCCTACAATTTCTCTTAGGTCAGCTGTGTAAAGTTCTTTCTTTGTATATCAACACTTAATGATGTTGTGAAGTATTTTAGTTGGAAAAACTGAACACAAAGTAAGTTTTACTTAAATTTTGGATCATTAAAGATGTTGTGAATACATGTCACACCCGCAACACAAAACTACAATAAACTATGATAGTGTAAAGATTATGGCTAACAAAAGTTGGAGAGTACTTTATTTTAAGGTTAGGTTATATGACTTATCATATCCAACAGAGAAAACTGAGATGCACTGACTAGAAGTGGTTGAAATTGTGTTGCGGGTGTGACACAGAGTTATGTTGCGGGTGTGACATGATTATTGAATTGCATGATAATGCCAGGGCTACAGTCAAATAGGTAAAAAAAATTGCCCATTAGGTCTACCTAGTTTAGGTAGCCTAAGTAATGCACGTATAACGCACGCAGTCAACGTATTTTGAAAATGCAAAAGAGAGATTCTAGGTAGGTACCGGAAAACGAATTTGTACTTCAAGTCGACTTTGCTGAAAATTTTTCGGCAATCATTCAAGACGAGATTCAGAGCGCTCATTGGAGTCATGATCAAATTACCTACTGTTTTTACAGCCTGCGCTTGATTAAAAGATGACATTAAGAGGTCCTTCGCGGTTGAAAGTGATGACTTGACACATAACAAACATGCAGTGTGGGCATTCCTCAAAAAGATTTTTGCTGAACTAAAAGTCGAGTTTCCTAAGTTAACAAAAGTGATTATTTTTTCGGATGTCTGCGCTTCCGTCAACAATCCTGCCCTAGATATTAACGTCAGTGATTTTGTCCTCGTTTCACTTGCGGTAAATGGGAAAAAATACCGACAAGCAGTATTATGGAGCGCCCTAAAACTACTAATACTGAAATCGTAGCATTTGATGATGAAACCAGTGAAGTAACCCTTAGGCTTAAGAGTCGAAAGCAGGGCCGAGCGCTTTCAAATTTTGCGGTGACTACCTAAACTAAATCGTCCGCTATCGGTAGCTCTGTCAATACAGTTGCGTCTTCTCCCCTAGGGTCCTAGGCTACCCGCATTACCAGCCACGTTTCAAACCACGAGATATTATTTGGTGGCGAGTTGGATTATTTTATGCGACTGACTGCCACATCCAGGAAAACGCTTAAGTCCCACCGCGTTGTTGGATGAGCGTAATTGGAGCATTGAGCTGCCATGTGTTATGCGGATTTTCTGTTGTTCTGAGAAAAAATCATAACTTCATTGAAGTTTATTTTTAAAATTATTTAAAAGAAATAAAAAATAAACTTTAATTTTTAATTTTTACAATTAATCGTGATTTAAAAAATCGAAAAAAATCGTAAAATTGCGATTTTCATGAGAAATAATTTTTCGATTGCGTTCAAAAACGTGGCAGTTCTTAGTTCAAAAATTTCGAAAGTCTCCAGAAAATTTCATCGCAATTGGAGTATCGGTTTAGCCGGAATCGTGCTAACAGACACAAAAATACAAATAGAAAAAAAAGAAAAAAAAAAAAACACTGCATTTTTTTCTCCAGTGTAGTGAAATGAAATCTTCGCTTCGCACGCTACGCTCATCCAATTATAATGTACATCTCATGTATAGAGACGTAAATTACACTGTAGAAATATCGGCAGAAGGTTTTAAAACTATTGAAAGTGCCCTAATTGTAATGACAAATGTTTTACGCTCGTCTCAAGTTAGCGTGCATCTGCATAAGTATCACTGGAGACCGCCCGCTCACCGTAGTCGTGTTGGCTCACTGGTCAGCACGCTTGTTTTGAATGCGAGAGGTCGCCTTTTTTATAAAACATTTTTTACTTTTTTTACTCATCCCATTATTATTGTTCACTCTTAATTTATGACGGAAACAATTTTTATGACTTTCCGGTGCAAATTACTCTAATGGCGAAGGCCTTCTCGCATTCCGCATTCCATAGTCGTGTTGAGCCCATAGATAATCACAGAAGTTGTAACGTAGATAATTGTGTACTTCTTGTTTATTTATTTAGATTAAGGACGCGTCAACCGTTAGGTCATAATGCACCACTCTTGCCTAAGAGGGGTGGGGGAGGAGGGGCCCATGCTGGTCAGAACCAGCCACGGGTAAGGGGAGGAAGGGGGGTTTCTCACGTCGCGGTCGTCATCGTCTTTGTCATCGTTCGTTGTGTCATTGTCATCGTCGCCAGGGGGTCGTCAAGGGAAGGGGGCAAGGTCCCCGACGACGATTGCCAGAGCTCGCCTCTAGTTTCGGGGAGTAAGATACTCCGCTCTTTCTAGCTGATGTTTGCGAGGTGGACTTTTTCTCTTGAATCGCCTTTTACGATAAGCAGAGCCATGCTCTGGGCCAATTCTACCCCGGGCCCAGAATTAAAAATATATTTGCACCATTTGATAGCGCTAAACAAAAGGAACACTTTGGGATTACAGTTCTTTACGTCTTTCTTTGCCCCGATCATGGTATTGAGGTTTGCGGCAACTTCAGGGGCGTCTTTGTACCTAGGCCAACTAGGCACGGGTCCAGGGGCGGCAGCCCTTGGGGGGGCGGCACAAGAGCGAAACAAATTCAACAATGTTAGTTTAATTATTTTATTATTTGTTTTGTTTTTATTATATCGTATTATGTAATTTTAGATTTTAAAACGTGTTTTGGAGCTTTTAAAAGTTGAAAATTTGCAAAAATTTCGCCTTCGGCGATCGGTCCTTCGTACAGCTATAGCATTAGTCGGGGCCTACATGGTTGGCTTGGTCGCTTTGGTTTACTGTTCCCCACTGAAAATCAGTTATATGACTGAGTGGGTAGACTCTAAATACGAATATTTATTTATTTATTTATTTATTAAGTCTTCTTATCCCGATCCCGTAATAAAAGGGTTCGTAAAGTAAGACTCTTGCGTGTTTTACTGTGGTGCTAGCTGCTGCATGCAGCATCTGAGACAGACAACTTTGTTGCAGAATAGAAGAAAATTTAAATTTAAAACCGTTACCTAAACCTTTTAGTAGTGAGTTGGTTGGTGGTGGTATGGGGGGGGGGGGGGGGCGGCAAAATTTAATTGTCTAGGGGCGGCTCACTACCTAAATACGGTATATTTCATCCGGGATGTAGCTTTACGATGATGTAATATACACAAGAACACCGAAAAAAAAAATAGCAATGCAATATTATTACTAAATAGATTGCGTACTTATGTACACAAGTATAATTTCAATTGAAAATATTTTGCATTTATGATTTTAAATTGTGGATCATAATTATGCCAGTGCTATTCAAAGTCCAACAATGACACACAAAAACATAAGTTGCATGCTTTCGGAGAATAATAAGTTTGGTGTTACAAAAAACAATTTTGAATACATGTTTGTGGTGTACAGCACTAAACACAAATACATTAGACTAGGAAAACGCTAAAGTCCCGCCGCGTTGATGGATGATCATTTTTTGTAAGTTTTTTGTTTGCGTTTTTTGCGTTTGTTTGCACTTTTCCTTTGCAAGTGCTTTTTGAATGCATTGTAGGTGATTGTTGTCAAGTTTCTATTGTTACTTGTTAATTGTTGTTATAAACCTAAAACAACTCATTAAAACCTTTATTTCTATGAATTCTGGATAACTTTTTCAACTTTTTCTTTCAAAAGGTACTACATTAACATAACCTTAATGTCCATGTGAAATATGAACGTTGTACCACTACCCGTTTGGTCAGAATCGGACCAAATGTCACGAAAATATCGCACTAAAAATTGAAAAAAATCGTAAAAGTACGATATTCATAAGAAATATTTCTTCTATTGTGCCCAAAAACAATACACCTCTAAGTTTAGAGATTTCGAAGGTCCCTTCCAATTTTCATCAAGATCGGTTATGCCGTTTGCCTGGTTGTTAGCTAACAAACAGACAGAAAAACAAACAATAACAAACACCCGAGCTATATTTTTTGGGGGTCAGTGAAATTGAAGTCTTTGCTTCGCTCATCCAAAAACTGATGTGACGCTCCTGAGCGATTGATGCAAGAACCAATCCCTATGCAAGAATTTTTAAAGATGTTGTAAAAAGTAGCTTACATACACTGCTAGCTGTCACTACATTTACAACCAGGTGTTTAGTACTTACATAGTCCCACATTCCCCACTACTATTTTGTTTGATGTTTAGGAGAAGCATAGCATAGCTAATGAAGTTTCACTCTAAACAGTGAAACAGTTTATGTTGATTTGATAGCCATTAGCCACCAAAGGCGAAACATGCAACAAAATGGTCAAAAGTATGGTAACCAAATTGAAAGAATAAAAATACCCGCCACTCTCATCTTGGAGTAAAAGCATGCCGAGTATAGATACATTCATGGGTAAGAATACCACAATGTTGAATGTATAAATCAGTAATCATCGTCTCGCAAAGCAACATTGACCTTGTGAGACTGACGAAAGGTCACGACTGCAGCGCGAGAAGGATGGGAGCGCACACGCAGAATCAGCTACCCAATAAAAATATACTTGTGAATATACTGAGACATTTTAAAATACAAAAACTTGCAAATCAAATTCGTATTTTTGGAATAGAGTGATCTCAAAACAGATTTGAACGTGGTTTTTCAAATCACTTTTACATTACAGTTACGTACATACATACACTACATAGTTACATTGCACATCTGCCACGTACTAAAAAATAACCCAGTGTTCTTCGTAGCCCATCAAATCAAAATAAAATAAAAAATTTCCAATGCAGCAACAAACACAACAATTGATATTTTCCACCTTTCCCACTGCATTCCACCGCCATCTAAATCAGCAAATCATCAAATGAACACTGAAAATTTGCACTGCCTTTTGTTTAACATTTTTATTTAATGACAGGAGCATTGAACAAAAAGAAAAAGGGTATTGTTTCCGTAAATTTTTGTTTAGCCTAGGACTATCATCCCCTACTATTGTTCAACTACATTAGGCTTTCTGTAATCAAAACAAGTTATTTGTGCGGGAGTGTCAGAACACGGTCGTGCAGGCCTAGGGCTGGCTAGGAGAGGCCTAGGAGTTGTCAAACGTGATGTGTTTGTATTCATATTTCTAGTCATATAGCCTAAGGTAACTTGAAGCTTACACTGTTGTATTATAAATAATTTTCATCGTCTGGGCCTAGGCCCGGGATGGTTTCTGTTTTGTTTTATGAGCGTAATGACAACTTTTCTCTTTTTACGCATAGACACAAAATTAAAAATGTCGTCCATCTGTTTACGTATTTTCTTGGGCGAGGCGTTCGTATAGCCTGAGCTGCCGTTATCGTCTTTCGTACATACGATCCTAACGCACAGACGCGGAACTCCGTGCAGCCATCAATCCCCATTTTAGGCGCAATTCCGTGCCTTTTTGTGTAGCTTTTACTGATGAAATTTAACGATTATATCCATAATTATGGATCAAATAAGATCAACTTTCACCACAGTGTTCGAAATAGTAAAATTAATACGTCGCTGTCATGAAACATGGATATAACTTATTTCAATGCAGTAAAGTGCATCATCAAGTTCCCAAGTTATCATTTTTTTCCGAAGCAATAACAGACCAAAGAAAAAAATAGACAAATGCGATGTGTTCAAAATTTATTTTTGAGTACCGTGAAACGGGGTAACTTTGGACAGATAAAAAATTGCATTTAAGCTGCTGCCAAAGTGGTTAAAATATATAAAATGAACCAGTAACCATCTGTTGAGTCACCTTGAGAAGAATATTATACTGTAAGGTAATCATGATTGGCCCAAATTTGGGCCACTAAAAAAAATAAAATTCAAGTGTCCAAAGTTACCCTTAATCTGGGGTATCTTTGGACAGTCAATACATTTACCACTAAAACCATTATGTGTCCAAAGTTAGCATATCCAGGGGATTCTTTGGACAGAAGGAGACAATGGAATTGATATGTGATAAATGTTTACATACTTTGTAGGGCACAAATGCGGTTTTAAAGGCGTAATGTAATATATTTATTAAACGAAAGAATGGAAATGATCCCGAACGATAATAAACAGTAGGTAGGTAGGCCTACAGATATAACAAAGCTAGGTTAAGATATTGCAAACATATGCTGAAGGCCTTTGTGAATTTTAACTATCATCCTACAACATCGAGGCTCTTAGGAAACCTATTACTTATGCGATTGCCGCTCACGACCATTTTTGGCTGCGGCAGTACCACCACAACCGCAGTCCTATTGATGAAACTAATGTCTGATTCATTGACTACAAACATAGTTTTCTTTTTATCCAATGTCTTTAAGGCCATTACGGACATCTCATTGTCTTCTAACATGTGCTGAACGACGCACACATATCTGTGGACCATATTTTTACGCCCAGGAAAGTTGGCGGCAACATAACATCCTTCTTTTAATGATTGTCGACTTCTTTCTTCATCATCTTCCTCTCTAATAATAAATTCCTCTGTAATAGCATTCTGCAATGCCTCATTAGAGTACCTATGTGACGTACTTTTGGCCAGCCACAGTCTTAGGTTGTATTCTAGGCATTGTCCAAAGTTACCCCGAAAAACAAAACACACTGTATTTAGGCCTACATAATCTATAAAAATGGTGATATTTGAAAGTTGTTGCACAGAGTAAAAAAATAAGTATTGTTTGCATAAGATATGTTAATATCTTTTTTTTATGTTAAAAAATAATATTAGTACCCCTTATTTGTATTTTACCTACCCCTATTTTCCATGAAAAACGGAATTAAAAAAAGGTCTTAAATGTTGACTAGCTACATTTTACCACTTACATTTTATGGTAGGTCACTGCCTTGGTTCTTCTTGAATGCACTTGAAAAAACACAGCCCCCTAGACTCCAAAACAAGCGACAAATTTGAATTTTAGAAACTGCTGTATTTGCTGTCCAAAGTTACACCCCTGTCCAAAGTTACCCCGTTTTACGGTATAGTTGAATTTTTCCATAATTATTTGATCATAATTGTAGAGCTTGTTATTTGATTTCTAACCCTCTGCAGCTGCGCCTGAAACCTGTCTATGCATTAGGCTCTTAAGTATATGCATGCATCCTAGTGGCAACTATTGGGTATGGCCCGATATTGTGAATACGTCATGCGAGAACAAAGATGTTATCAAGAAGATGGTAGCTCCTAAAATACTTCACAACAATCGTGAGCAATTAAGTTTGTCAGTGATTAGGCATGCCTGAATAATGATAAAGCTGCATTAATTATAAATGATGTTAGACATTATTAGTTAATCCTCTTTTTATGCTATTAGCCCCTCCTTCAAAATTTAAGTAAAAAATAATCAGTGACGAGGACCCATAGGCCTATTTCATTAAAAAAATTACAATGCACTTACCGGTATCATATTTAGCATGCATATTTGTTAACTTACATTTGAGTATTGAGTATTCATGAAGTATGTAAGAAAACTGCCAACCAAATTATAATCTAGGCCTACATACAAAAACTCGTATTTAATGTTATATTTGTGCACTACGTCACACCCGCAACATTTCCCTGTCACACCCGCAACATCTTCAAACCATCATAAATCGTCATTTAAATTATTTGAGCAACTATTCCTTATATTTTATTTTAAGGGTGTTCTATAATGCTTTAGGAAAAAAATAGTTGCCTATCCAAGGGGTCCTATATTCACAGACTTTTGCACATGTTCATGTAAGGGTGTAAATACAGTGGCAAAAAGTGTCACACCCGCAACACCTGTTTTAATTTTTATTTACTGATTTCTTAAAGTCACAGAAAGTTGAAATTTGGTATATTTGTACATCTTATGGCAACAATGAATGTATAAAATGTCTTGGGTTTCAATTTGTAATTTATTAACACTTGCCAGGTATTGTAAGTGTGTAATGTGTCACACCCGCAACTATGGAATGGCCGATAAGTAGTAATAACGCAATATAGCAGTGTTAACAAGGTACATAAAAGTTGGACCCCCTAGCCGAATAGGCCTAAGTGCCCCAGAGTCAAGGGCAGGCGAGGTTAGTATGTATACTGTGATTCAGATAAGGTGGCGGTCGCCGAGGGATCGCAGCACTGTCGTCCACGCACTATGGCCACAGGATCGGCAAAAAGTAAATAAAATAACGGTCTCTAAAACTGCTTTCGGAGAAAAACACGACTATTTTAAAGCCAAGCCTTGCCCAATATATCCTAAAAATAAAGTATTTATGAAGTGTACGAATAAAATCAAGACATTTTGATGCTTCTTCATTTACTACGTTTACATGCGGTTTTGAAAAAGTTTTGACTTGAGTCAAGTCAAAACGATGCGTTTACATGATAAAGATCTGAAAACATTCTCAAACTATTATTTAGTTCACCTTTTTCCCGGTAGACAGCACAATAAAGTCCACTGTTTTCTAAAGAAGAAAAATTATAGTTTTATTGCGTATAGGCCTAACATAAGTATAACTTCGTTAGATGACCAAAAACATTTGCCGTAACATTTAGAACATAATTCAGAATATAAAAATCACGTTCCTAACTTGCTTTTAGAAAACATAACCTCAAATTGCAACACAACAAGCGTTTTGGTTGCAGCCAGGTGTATACATGACAGTTTTCAAAACTAGTTTTCAAGTCACCTCTACTAGCAAACAGGATTGACTTGAACCGATCCAAACCCAGATTCGAAGCGTTTACATGCAGTTTTGAAAACTCAAAACGTTTTGAAATCGTTTTCAAACCTGCATGTAAACGTAGTCAATGACATCACATCTGGCAAGGTTGGCATTATAAACAGCTGGAACTTTGGACACAGCATAACCAACAAGACAATAAAACACTTTCGTAATCGTGATGGCCTACTTAAAATCATTATTTCGCTAAAATACTGACTCTGTGGGACAAACTACTTTATTCGCAGCTTATAAAATGTTGATTTATGTGATAAAATATCACGATAACATGACCAAATACGGTAGGCCCTACCTAATGCGGAACTCTTTCGGTTGGTATGGACAGTTTTTGATCAGTAGGTACTTTAGATTTAAAATAGCGACGTTAAAGGTTTTGTAGGTACTTTAGATTTAAAATAGCGACGTTAAAGGTTTTGTAGGTACACATAAAAAAAACTGTCCATACCAACCGAAAGAGTAGGCCTACCCCTAATGCCAGTTGTGTGTAAATTGTCAACGTGGGCGTCCGTGCTCTCGCTTGACCTTGACGGCCGCCAGCTTATCTGGTTCAACCTATACTTGAGTACACAAAAAATAACGTGTTGAATAGTTGATGGGCCCCAATCGAAAAAGTAGGCCTACCGGCTCGCCTAGGCCCAGCTACTTAACTAGGTCCTACTTACTAGGCTAGCTCTGTTAGCAAGGCAAGCAAGAAACTAGGCCTAGCCTAGTAGGCCCAGCTAGCCTTACAGAAGGGGAGGGCAAAGCCTTTGTGTCCACGGGACTTAGCCCCAGAAGTTAGCTTACCCTAGGCCTATTTATATCCCTATGGAGGTTTCAAACTCACAGGCCTAGGGCTAGCCTTACGAATACTCAAACACTTAGGTGCCTAGGCCTGGCTTGAGCCCTAGGCCTAGGCCTAGGGCTAGCTAGCCTGGAGCCTAGGCCTAGCCTAGGCCGCCTAGGCCTAGGGCCTACCTAGCAGATGTTTGGAAACCAAGCCAAGAATTGCAGGCCTAGGCCTAGGCCTATGGTAGGGCCCTAGCTAACAAATCCTGATGAAGCCAACTTACCTTTTTAATAGTTATGTTGCCCAGAGTTTTGTTGGGATGTCTTTGCTTGATGGCATCCTCAAGCAACGAACGCAGCTGTTCTTCAGAATCTTTTGAGTTCGATAGAAGAAGTTTCGTGGCTCGAACAAAAGTAGCATCTAGCTCCATGTCCTTACGCTCGAAGTATTTTATTACACTAGGCTATTGCTTCTTAAATATTTCTACCGCACAGACGCGCAACCGGCAGCCAAAAATCGAAATCAATAAAGACGCTGCAGATGCCGATGAACGAGTGAAAATGGCCGAGATCAAAGATGCACAAAGATGAGTGACGGCTTGGCTTGTGCCAAGCTGCAGCTTCTTGTGTCCGGCGCGTTCGGCGTTGGTCCGGCGTCGAATTCATAGGTTGAAAAAGTCGCCGATAGACAGCGCTAGTCCCTCACATTCATTCACGGGTTTTGAGTATAAAAATAAAAATTATAAACACTTCCAAGTTCCTCTTCAAAGAAATTTTATCACAAATAGGCCTACGATTGAAGAAAGAGGGCCCTTCCAGTTTGTTTACGACTTTTGGCACATTTTCAATGTTGACAATGACGGTGCTGCTGCCACATGGCTGCCACCTGTGGACAAATGGGACAAACCGATTATAATCTATTTCTAGTTGGCTGTGAGCCACAGCGCGGGACACTTCTAAAAAAAACTTGAGAAAAGTGTCATTTTAGGCGTGAAACAAGATCGTAGTATAAATTTAAATAGAAATATTGTAAATGGTTAGATGAGCGCGGGCCAACTTTTTTGAACTTATTCAGTAAAATAAAACCAACATGTTTTTGCTGTTTTAGTACCCTAACAAAAAAAAAATTCAAAACCTTTTCCATTGCTATTTTTTAAACGAGTCCTTTTCGGTTGAAAGTCCCTTTTTTTCCTCTTGTTTGCTATTGGTTACCATAATGGTCCGTCATTTACCCTTGTATCTAAGGTTTTTTCTCTTTTTGTAGATCTTTGGCATCTTATTGTTTTATTTTATAACTGTTTTTTTTTACTTGTATTGACTACTTTTGTACCTTGGCATACATTATTGTGCATTATTTGTTGTTCTGCTTGTATTGTATTTTTTTGTATTTGGCTTCTTCCCCTACAATTGACTTTTTTTGTATTTTTTTTTTTTAATATTGTTGTAAGTAAGCATCATTCACAATAGTTCTAAGGCGTAAGATCTAAGTCGCATGGTGTAAGTCGTAAGAAATGTGAATCGTTCAAAAACTGACTTGCTTCTCTCTCTTTTCTCACTCGCACACACACAACTCACTGTTCCGATTGGCTCGCCGTAAGAATTGGATTTTGGACAATTCGTTACGACTTACGACAAGTTGTGAACGTTCAGATTGCAACACATACTCGGCAATACGAAATATATAATGCCTTAGAACTAGTTGATCAATTAATAAACTGAAGAAAAAAATAATAATTAAATAATAATACTAAAAATTGCAATGCTAAAGGTTTTGTTTTGTTTTTTCCATGTACTATTTTGATTTCGGACACCAGCCGAAGAAGTTTCAACTTTTTTACGATATTAAAATATCAATTTCAATTTCCTCTATCGGCAAATCACGCAAGTTTTGTTTTGTTTATTTCAGTTTTCAGTCTATTGATTCTGGATCATTTTTTGACCTCCAACTTTGAACCACAAATTTTGAATTTCTGGGAGATGGGTAAAAAAAGGCTTGTTTATTTATCCGTCCGGAACTGTTTGGAACTAGCAGAACATGAAAATGGTTGTTGTTCAGCTGTAAAAAAACAAGTGTTCGAGTGGTGTTCATCTCTCTCCAGACACATGTTCTAGAACAGACTGAACATGTTCGAACGGTTCTGACGGGAAAGGAGGAGTAGATAAAACAGAGTGGAATGTACAGCGGGAATTCGAAACCAACAACAACAACAAAACATAAACATAGTTTTCAATTCAAATAAGGTGATATCTCATACCGTCCATTTTTCAGATGGCATTCATCTCTGAAGGTCAGAACAAATGTTTTTATCAGTTCTAAATCCCAAACTTTCTGTACTAGGCCTCGTTTTCACTGTGTTCCGAACGGTTCATAACCAGTCTTGGACAGGACAAATAAACAAACCTAAAGGATGAGGCTGAGCGCAATGCACGATCTCTCTGATCAGAAAACATGTTTAATAATTTTCTCTTACATAAATTTAGGACATTACTACAAATTAATTACCTGCTTGGTGGTATATTTATGGTTCGTTACTAAAAAAAAGTATGCAGCATTTGAAAAAGGTGCTCTAATGGTGCCATGCACACATTCTTACTTGACATTTTGGGGCAAACCATAACCCAATAGGACAAGCGATGGAACTTCCAAGTGACCAGAATAAAGGTCAATCTACAAAAGACTAGGGACGAGGTCCAGAAACGCTAACGGTAAGATTAACTCTGATTTAACATTACCTGGTAGGCGGTAACTGTAATGGGAAGCGTCGAGGTTTGCTCAAGCTCATCCAACGGTGGTGAAAAACGAAAAAAATTTGGAAGAATACATCTCCATGTCAAATTATGATAGAATCGTTTATGAGTGGAAAAGTTTAATCTCAAATGGCCAAACCCTTTGATCCAGGGCCTCTAAATCAAAGAGAGAGTAATTCATGAAATTACATTGTGTGCTTGTTTGGTACCTACTCAATCATTTTAGGCCTACTTCTAATTAAGTTTAGATTGGAGAAGGGTTGACAGGTTGGGAAAGCATAGAGAACACAATAAGCCACTTTAAGGACTAGTAAACTATCAGACGTTCCAGGTTCGAATCCCAGTCGGGGCAAACTTTTACAACAACTGCAATGAATCAATAAAAGGGTTATTGACTAGGCCTATTAATTGACCTCAACAACTATCATTGAATAGGTTCACACGTTTAACTTTATTTTGTAGTCTTGTTTGTTAGTTCCATGGATATTTAATTATACGAGAAAATATATTAAATATTAATTACTTTTAGACAAATAGGCCTAGGGTCAAGTGGGGTATTAATGAGACAACAAAGTAAACTTTGCTTGATTTGTACACTTTTGAAATTAATTAGTTACTCTCAGGGTACTTTTTAACATTTAATCATCATGTTCTTTCAATTTTTGCATGCAAATAGTGGAAAATTACCAAACATTTCTCAGAAAATGGAAAATTGTGTGTCTCATGTTAGCCCCGCAATTGGGGCTATAGTGAGACACTAATGGGGCTAAAATAAGACATGCATTTAAATAGCATATGGGATGGGAAAATGGTTTGGATGGGGCTAGAATAAGACAGATTGGTCAATTTTGAGACAAGTACAACTTGGTTTCATGGATTTATATTAATTTGCTCTTTACAATACAATTATAACAAAGCGATGTTGTATGACGCAACGAAAGACATGGTTAAGAACAAATATATTTAATAAATAATTAACTTATATAATACTGAAGTATGCAAAAAAAAATACCCAGTTGAATGCAGAACAAAATGATAGTAAATACACAACAATCTAGGCATTTTCATGGAAATTACATGGCTTTGTATAGAGTCCTATGCAATTCGATTAGTGTATCGTTAAATTTTACTTTGCACTTTTTGCCCAATGTACTGCCTAAGTAGCCTAACCATTAACTGTCACTTATGTGTTAATATGAAAATAGTATTATATTTATAATAACCGTTGTGCTAAGAAATATTTATACATGAGCATACAATAGGCTCCCTATGCTTAATAATGGTAAAGAAACGTGAAGCTTACAGCTTACGGTAAGCTTCAACTTCTGGTACTGAATATACACCTCTTGTATTTAACAACATAGGTGCTTTGATCTTGTTTAATGTCACTAATGTGATATAAAAGTACCTATGTCGTCTTTGTCTGGCCACTTCCAGTTGTGTCCACTCATCGCCATTGTACTAATGTCATATGTTGACCCCTTGATCATGTTTACTATTCCAGGAAAAATCTCTCCTTCATAGGTCACAATGACATGATCAGCAACACTGATTTTAGCATTCATGGGTTCATTAGGTAGGCCTACATGGGTAACTTCACGTTTATCTTCATTAGTGTCATCCTCACTGCTGTCACTTGGCAAACAAACCTCATCTTCAGCAGAAGACTCGTCATCAGTTTTCTTCTTACTCTTTCGCTTGCGAACACACTTCTTTTTCAGATTAATTATTTTCCGAGCCCTAATCGGTGTAACCTTAGGCCTCACAACCCTTGCTACTTTTGGGGGGTGGTACAAAGTAAGCATACAATAAGATAATAAACATATACTTATATGAGATGATCCCAAATCCCTCCAAATGCTGTCTCATTTTGGCCCCATGCACTGCATCATTTTAGCCCCAAAGCCTGTCTTATTTTAGCCCCAGCAGTTCACTGCCCTCTATACAAATTCTAGTCAAACAAAATCAAATTCTGTCTTTTACATTTAGTTAGTTGGTACCTTGTCTTAGAAAATAGTATTCAGGTTTACCAACATAATGGTTGCTATGGTTACCAACTCAAAAGTTTCTTGATGTCATTCTAAAGTTTTTGTAGGGGAAAATGCACTGTCTTGCAAGGAATTTATTTTGTATACATCAAATTTAAAGTTTAAAGAAAATAAAGTTGTGATAACAAAGTTGAAGTAATGTACTACATTATACAATTGTTGTTCAGTAAAATCACATTTATTTAAACCCCATTTAAGCCCTGTCTTATTTTAACCCCACTTATTTGCTGTCTCATATTTACCCCACTTGGGACCCTAGATTATTATTAAATAGTAGGCCTAAGCCTGCAGTAACGGGTCATACTTGTTGGGTAGGACTACTCGGAACAGAAGTTATCAGTAGGGGGAAAAGGCAGATCCAAAATGTTGGTTCAAGAAGTTGACCAAGTATCTTTATTATTAGTAGGCCTATTAGTGGATCGGTCCAACTTGCTTTACTTAAGTAATGCAAGATCTCACCATAGCCTCACTGATATCCCATAGCTGTGCAGCCAGCTCTGGGTTTTGTGATGCCACTGAGGGCTCACAACGCCAACAGTTATTGAAGTAGAGTCCTGTATGCACGTCCAGTTCAGAAGCTACTGCACAATACACTGTGGTACTGGCGGCCTGTTGTAATGACTTGGTAAACGGACGCACCAACGCGAAAACGAGTCGATAGATCCACCAGTTCCTAGATAGACTCGAACCGACCATGTTGCCTGGGTGAACAGCAAACACGCTCACACCCCTGTCCGCCCAGCGACGAGCCAATTCTGCGGCAAACAGAACGTTGCACAATTTGGAGTTATTATAGGCTTGCATACTCCAGAATCCAGAACTAGAAGTAGGCGACAGCTCGGTTTGTTGCAACGGACCGGTGAGGTTGGCAAACCTATGCGATTCCGAGGAGAGCACGACAACCCTCGCTCGAGGCGGCATCAAAGGTTCCATGAGAGTTGTCAGATAGAAGTGAGACAAGTGGTTAACTTGAAATGTTTGCTCGTAGCCATCCATTGTCAGCTTAAAGGGTAGGCCAAAGACACCGGCATTAAGGATAAGAAAGTCCACCTGACTCGTTAGTTCCGCAACGCTTGCCGCAAAGAGTTTCACGCTCTGCAAAGACTCTAGGTTTAAGGGTAAGGCCGAACACTCCGCCGCTGCGCGCTCATTTTTAATTTTTGATATTGCATCATTCGCTTTTTCACAATCTCTGCAGCCGAATATTGTGCGACACCCATGAAGAGCTAAAGATCGAGCAGTTTCAAAACCAATGCCGGTGTTTGCACCAGTTATGACTGCAGTTTTACCTCGTAAATCCTTCCCGTGGAGAATTTGCAGAGCTGCAGTCGAACCGTCAAATTTCTGACGAACGTTTGAGGTCATCTCCTCCTTAGCAAACGCAAGGCGAGGGTCCGAGTAGGTCGTGCGCCGGTTTTGGTGATCTACGTAAATTATTTTACCGTCTTCAAGAACTGTCTTCTCCCAGCCCAGTGGCAACTCCCCTGTTACCACCTTCTTGAGTCCAGTCCTTGGATGGGCCCACTGGGTTATCCTAGTAGTATGATTGACGTAGTAAACACTCCCGTCAACTGTTGCTCGTTCTTCCCAAAGAGGTGGTAACTCATCTTCACTGTCCGAATCTGGGATGAACGATGCCATTACAAATAGATTTTAGTTAGAACAGAGGCCAAAAACAGCCTAGACAATATTTTCATAAATGGTACAATTCTGGGAATCACTTTGAACGCAAATGTATTTTACTAGGCCTACCGTGAGGTGAGAAATATAATGGCTAGGCCCTAGGCCAGGCTAGATAATAAGGCTCTCATAACCTCAAAAGTGAAGTCGGAATTCGATAATTTTCGTAGCAGAGTAGATATTCACATGACATTATAACAAAATATGAAGGATATTCATTTACTACTTACAATTAACCGAAAAAAAACAGATCTAGAACTGAAAGAATACTGTTCAGATTTTCACAGAAAGTTTGTCTGTCTTTTTTGACAGCCAGTTGTTGTCATTCAGCAGCTGATGTGGCCACTGCCACCTAGACTGTACTAACATAATTACCATTTAAAAGGCTGTAGGTTTAAAGCGGAATTTTTAAAATAGTCTAGTTCAAGGATTGTATTTTATTTTATTTATTTGTTCACTCAAATACAGCTGCCATTTAACATTGAGGTAAAGTCTAGACTAAAATAAATTTAAAAGAATATAAAATTATACACTTCGTTCGGGTTAAGTTGTTGTTTCCCTGCTAATAGTCAAGTTTATTGGTGGCAGAATCCTTTTCTTCTTGTTTAAAAGCATAAAATAAATAAATAAATAAATAATTGTATTTAGGTCTACCCACTCAGTTATATAACTGATTTTCAGTGGGGGACTTTAAATCAAAGCGACTAAGCCAACCCTGTAGGCCCCGACGCAATCGGCGAGTGAGCGATAACCAACCAAAGATCGTTATTTTTAATAGGGAATATAGCAATCAGTGGTATGAACAGTGCGAACACCCGCGAATCAACGCCAGAATCAACAAGGCCGATTCAGCACAACTCTGAATTTATTATGTGCTTTGTTGCTAGGATGGCTCCAAAGTCACCGTTTACAAACTCCTAAGACAAGAACTGATGGACTTAAATCCAAGTCAGAAGTTAAAAAACTTCTGACTTTGGTCTTGTTGTTAGCCTACCTGCTTCCAATGCAGAAGGTCCAGGGTTCGATTCCCGCCAAAGTCAGAAGTTTTTTAACCTCTGATTTGGACTTAAGTCCATCAGCTCTTGTCTTAGAAATTTGTAAACGGTGACTTTGGAGCCGTCCTAGCAACGAAGCACATAATAAATTCAAAGTTGTTCTGAATCGGCCTTGTTGATTCTGGCGTTGATTCGCGGGTGTTCGCACTGTCCATACCACTGATTGCTATATTTCCCATTGTATAAAATATCGATCTTTGGTTGGTTATCGCTCACTCGTCGATTGCGTCGGGGCCTACAGGGTTGGCTTGGTCGCTTTGATTTACTGTCCCCCACTGAAAATCAGTTATATAACTGAGTGGGTAGACTCTAAATACAATTTATTTATTATTTATTTATTCATCTTCATTCATCTCTCGTGCATAGATACCAAAGTGCTACACCCAATTGACACATCATAAACGGAAGCGCAACACAAAGAAATACGCACGCACAATTGTCATAGCGGCAGAGTAGCATGTAGATACTAAAAGGCTTGTGATTATATCAGCTGACTGTTGTTGTCTGTACTGCGCGGGCGTAATTTGTGTAGTAAATAGGATCTGGCTATATAACCTTCAATCTGTCAATACCACATCACATGAAGAGGTATGATTTTTTATTCAATAACGCAACCTTTAACAAAATCTATGTTATCCAACTCCATGACGGAAATGGACAATAACTGACAACACAGATAAGCCATAGTTGTGCATTTGATTTGTAACTGAAAATGGTAGTTTGTATTGTATCGTGTTGTAACTTGTAACTGGATTCCAATTGGCCAGTCATAATGGAACACAATAAAACAAAAGAAATATTAAAATATATCCATCTTTTGTGCTACGCTTGTGTGCTAACGTCTCTCTATCCTGTTCAGTTCTAAAACCTGATTTACAAAGGAGGACAACTAAATAAATCTAATTACATAAATGCACTGATGAGACACAATAATGAACTATAGTGTACACTTACTGAGTGTACGAGCACTACTCTAGCAGCCACCAGTTACATATTTTATTTATTTTCCTACACTATACGTATGCTATGCCATTTGGGACAATTACATAAATAAGCTTTGTGTAGCAAAGCGCTAAACGCTCAGTCTCCTATCATTCACACCGAGCGCTAGCGTGCCGATTGGAAGTCATCATGAAAGGGAAAATTGGGGTAACGCCACATAGATACTTCAGCTAGTTGGCTAATCTGATGATTTAAGTGGCTGTGGAATTGTGTTTGTTGTTGAGCGGATGGGCAAGCACCGTCAGCTGTAAGTAAATATATACAAATTTACGTAAATAAAATAAAATAAAATAAATAAATTCGTATTTAGAGTCTACCCACTAAGTCATATAACTGATTTTCAGTACTTTAGACCAGGGGTGCCAACGTACGGCTCGTGGGCCGCATGCGGCCCGCCAAGCCATTTGGTCTGGCCCGCACTCTCAAACACGGACCCGCGAAAAAATTCATTTTTTATTTTTTATTTATTTTTTAATCTGAATTAAAGTGCAGCAAAAACAATCACTCCCTGTGTGTCCCACAATGACATGAGACTGAGTGTAGCCTACTAAGGGTAGTTTTGATTCCGGCCCAAGCTTATTTTCTTATATGTCGAGGATTGTGTGCTTGATATGCAGAGATGTCATCACAGTGTTCAAAGAGTAGGCCTACAATTTAAAATGGTATTACGACTCGAAACACAAAAGTTAGCATGAGAAATACAAAGGCTCTCAAACTGAAGAAAAACCTTGTATCTCCACAATTTATGTTCAAAAAGCAGATAACTGAGAAACAAGCAGCTGTCCGTGCTAGTTATCAGGTTGATCACTTATTAGCATCGGGAGGATGACCATTCTATGATGGGGAATTAGTAAAGAAAGTATGCAAGCTGTTATTGAAATATCATTGATGCCATCAGCTTGTCACGCAATACAATGACAAGAATAGAGGAGGATTGCATTATTATTCCACAATCAGCCTATTCAAATTACGTTAAATTTTAGATTATGCCATGTGGCCCAACTCTAAATAAAGTTGGGCACCCCTGCTTTAGACGGCTATTTTTCCTCTTTCATGGTGGCTTCTAATTGGCACGTTCCCCAAGGCCATACTGAGAGTCTAGCACTTATCTTATGTATGTTGATATTGATTTGGGCAAAGAACTTAATCGAGGGGTTACATCAAATATTGTAACAGGAATAGCTGGTTATATTAGTATTCTATGGTCTACTCTAGTGTTTTACTCATAAAAATTTACAAAATAAATGATTTAGGACGTGTATTCGATCCTTCAGAAATATTTCATGTAAAGAGGCCACTTCCCGGCCAGTATTGGGCACAAAACATTGCTCACGGAAAACGGTCTGGTTGCCAAACTAATAGAGCCAGAAGACCTAAGTAAACACTGGATTGTAAAGGAAAGCTACATCTATGCTAAAATGTAATTCAATTATTGTCAGTACTTTTAAATTGTATTGTATTTCATTTTTATGCAGATTTTTACAAAATGGCAGTTTTAACAATACTTTCCATAGGTTTGGTGTATTTTTTTAGGAAAAAAAAATCGTTAATAAATCAAACTCTAAAGGACATATTAGCATAGCTCTATGCTTAGTAAAGAACCTTGTGTAAAGTATAACACTAACAAACCATCTGGAATCTTATCAGTCAGATGCATGGGCAAGATAGGGCTAACGAGTAGGGGGGAAGCGCCTTCTTAACGAAAAAAACTGCAAGGTAATTATTTTGGACACATGCTCACAGTTAATATTTTTTTTAACACATTCAGGAGCACAAGTTATTTTTTATGAACTTTTGGATTAACAGTTTTTCTGCATGAATGCTGAATCATCATCACTATCCATTGCCGCTTCCTACATCTGGCAGGGTCAGTTTGAGTTTTGCAACCAAATTTTTCCACTTACTTCTATCCTCTCACAATCGTGTCGTCCCAGCTCTCTCCTCTAGTATGTAGGTCTCTTGCTATGGTCTCCTTCCATCTCTTCCTTGGTCTCCCCCATCTTCTTCTTGCTTCAATCCTTTTCTCATACATTCTCCTGGGCATCCTCTCTTCCGTCATTCGTTTCATATGCCCAAACCATCTCAGCTGTGTCCTTTCCATCCTGTCACCTAACTTCTCCACCCCAAGCATCTCTCTGATGCTCGTATTAAGAATTCTATCTCTTCTTGTCTTGCCCACTGTGCTCCTCAAGAATCTCATCTCCACCACCTGTATTTGGCTTTCGTCTCTTATCAGTCACCCATAGTCCAGGTTTCTGCCGCATATGTTAGGGTCGGTAACTGTCATCTTGCACTGTACACTGAATACTAAACATTAACATTTAAAAATAATAACTCAACTAGTGGCTATAGTACGACCAAAGCAGAGACCCAATGGCAAGAGGAGATTAGGGTTACCAACTTAACAGGAATTAAATTCAGGACGAAGCCTCATAAGAAAGGGATTGCTCCATTTTTTCAGTGTTGTTAAGTACCTAGCGCGCTACTTGTAACATGTTACTTTTTTCAGTAGCGAGAATGGTAGCGCGCTACTATTGAAAATGTAGTAAAGTAGCGAGTAGCAAGCTACTATAAACAGGTAACTGTAGCGTAAAATCGACCCTACTCGCCTAGGCACAGAGGGACCGAAAACAGATACAAAAATGCGCGAGCGCAGCTGGTAAAAATTAAATAAGTATCTTTCGTAGAGAAAGCAGGCTTAGGCCTACACTTTTTAACCGATTTTTGTAAGTAATGGGCAGGAAAAACGTATTAAATAGGAATGTTTCCTGAGAAAAACTAATGACTGCTTCAAAGAAATAAGCATGTAGACCTATCGGTAATAAAATTGGCAGTTTTTTCTCTAATCTCTTAAGGCATTTTGCATTATTGGATTGCTTGCAACAGGCCGGGGCCTACACCCTAATGAAGGCGAACAAAATTTTACTCCATGTGGTAAGAAAACACGAAAGTAGCTGTAAAGTAGCGTCCCTACTATTATAAAGTAGCTGCACAAGTAGCAAGCTACCTCAAAAAGGAAAGTAGCATAAAAAGTAGCTAAGCTACTTTCAAAGATCAAGTAGCTGTAGCTGTAGCAGTGCTACTTTTTAAAAGCAGCTTTAACAAAACTGCATTTTTTACTACAACCGTCCATTTCACTCAAAATGGATTTTTTTTAAATGGAAGTATGGAACACAGTGCACTTTTGATTGGTCAGGATGGTCGCCTCTGTCTTTGCCAATCCATGAATTAAAAGATTTCTCTTAAAACCACTCTTCACGGAAAACACAAAACTCACTTTTTCTTTTTAGGAGGAGAATCGCCTTTAATTTCGTTATTCACAACGCAAACAGAACGCAAACAATGAACAATGCAAGCACAAACTACACAAAGTACACAGTTTACCGCTCAAATTGTACGTACCGGCTGGCGACTGTCTGCGCAAAACGAAATAAAATATGAAAATCGGAGACTCCCCCACGGTGAGTGCTTACGGCGGCGGTTTAGATCAAAGGGAGTAGCTCATGGCAACAGAATGGCAGAGAACGAAAACCTATAACCAAGTTAAAACATATTGTGTGTAATTCTAACCTAAATCAAAAATTGAGAGAATGAATAATAAATAATAAATAATGCTTTTAGACCATGATACACAAATTTCATTAATATGTAGTGAACATTAGTATTTTTTACAAATTCCGGACAAAGTGACGTCCGGAATGAGTCAATTCCTCCATCCGGACAAATATATTGAAATCCTGACTGTCCGGAGAAATTCCGGATGGTTCCGGACGGACGGTCCACGCAAACAGCACGTGACGTCAAGGTCTAGGTCTAGAGCACGTTCGAGCATTTTTGACCAATGGGCAAAGCTGTTTCATGTCTTTGGATCAATGAATAAACTACCGCCTCCAAGATCACACAGTTACAGTAATATCACTGTTGGGCATTACCTCATTGCATTGGCCGATTCGCAACAATACCGTATAGTGATGTAGTGGCACGTTTTTCCCGCCATTATTATTGTTGCAACTTTCAGCTCACTTTTATAAATGAAAATCTTATCTGAAATAAAAAAAAAAAAAATGATTCACTTATTCAGAATGAAGTCCTTAATGTAGTGGAGTGATAAAAAAAAGTTAAGGTATGTTCTCTATCATACTTTTATTAGGTAGTGAGGTTAGAAGGATTGTTATTTGTTAGTCATCTCCTTCATATCACAATGTTCACACTGACTTTTAACAACTATGGGCTAAGGCCTGACCAGAATACAAGTGCCAAACACACTTTTATTATGTGTTGTTACTTGTTAAATAACTTCATTTTTATTAAAGATTGTTTTGATTTTACACTAACTTGTTTCTATTGAGTGAGGCAAAATGTCTAGATATCGCATCCAAACGGAGATAATTTTGTCCTTCCGTAAGCTTAATTATATTTGCACTAATAATGAGTTCAACATGTCTCCTGAATAATCAATGTCTGGCTACGTTTCAGATTCAGTTCGCACGCACCGTCCACTTTGTACTCAGTCCGCCACTCTTGTGACTCGTCGTCGAAACACATCACGGTGTCGCACAATAGTCTTTCAGGTCCGGTCCGCGATGTCAATGCTTCATTGGGTCTGAAAAAGAGAAAACCGTGCAAGATTGCAGTCATCGTCCTGAAATTAATTGACCATAGGACTAAACGCTAGGCCTACTTACTTCCCAAGGAAAATTGAAACTTGATACAGTTTAATAAACGGTAAATAAAATAATAATTTGAATAAATTAGTTTTTTTTCTTTTAATTTTTCAATTTTTCAATTTTTTTTTCCAATCAGTCACATAACTGATTTTCAGTGGGGGACATTAAATTTCAATCCGACCAAGCCAACCCTGTAGGCGCCGACACCATCGACAAGCGAACAATGCTCAACTAGAGACCGGCATATTTAAGTAGGAAACACCGATCAATCAAGCTGGACACGATTCCACCCGCGGACAGTGCCAGAATCAACAAGGCTGATTCGGAACAACATTAGAATTTATTATGTGCCTCGTTGCTAGGACGGCTCCAAAGTCACCGTTAACAGTCTACACATTCCTAAGTCAAGAACTGATGGAATTAAGTCCACATCAGAAGTTAAGAAACTTCTGCTAAAGCGAGAATCAACCCATGCACCTTCTGAATTGGAAGCAGAGCCTCTTACCACCATTGATTTGGACCTTGGTATGGCTGCCCAATTTTGTAGGCTAACAAAAAGTTTTTAAAAAATAATTTGTAGGTATGTGTTAAAAAGCTAAAACACTTCTTCAAATGCCAATCATTATTACCGTATAGTACCGAATATAGGCCGACCTTTTTTTCATTATTTTAGGTCTCAAAATCCCTCCTCGGCCTATATGCATCGGCATTTTGACGCGCTAATTTCAAACACCAAGCTACAGCGCCGTGTGACAAGGAAATACGTATAGTTTATTGCTTCTGTCTGGCGCTGCGCCAACAATACGGCAGGCACGGAGGACGCAACGCTATCTCCAGGCACACTGCAGGCCTACTGATGAGTGAAGAATGACGAGGAACAGATAACTAGGCGATATGAACCGGTCTGCTTGGAGATTGCGGCATAGCGCTACGTCATCACGGGCTCCGCGTCAATAGACCGCGCGGGAAAAACGACCTTGGCACTGGCTCCGCGGAAACAGACCGCAGGAATAACGGCACGTAAAATAAAAATATTTAATTAAAAATTCCTTTTTTTAAATTTCGATGACCAAAGTTAGGGGGTCGGCCTGCATTCCGGGTCGGCCTATATTCGGTATTATACGGTACATTATTTGTGCATTATTTGCACATCATTCTATAATAGGCCCTACATATTACCACGATTGAACTTAGTTATCTTGCTAATAAAGCCCTGTGACTTAATATAAGAAAGGAGACTGCCACTCCAAATTGGGCAATTAATATATTTACTCAAAGATAGGCCTTGGTTATATTTTAAATTATCAAATTTAAAAAATTGGGGTGTGGCCATAGTGTGAAGCCATTTGTAAAAAGTGTTTATGACATATTATTTAAAACTTTTCGTGATCAAAATAGGGGTGCGGCCATTACTCGAAGGCAGCCTATAATTGAATAAATATGGTAAATGGTAGGTAGAATTCCTTTTGGGAGCGTAGCAGAATAAATTAAAAGTACGTTTAAAGTAAAAAAAAACTTGTCGTGGGCTTTCACGGCCCGAGTCAATAATAAAACTTGGCTGTCGAGATACGCCGTGTCGATTGTCATTATTAAAATTCTGACGTTTCGAGCTGTGCAATCAGCTCAAAACGTCAGAATTTTAATACATAATGACAATTGACACGGCGTATCCCGACAGCCAAGTTTTATTACGTTTAAAGTAACTTGATTGAATCGTGTTTACATACCCATCGCCTGTATCGACGGAGGACAGATGACTCGTATTCTGGTGATCCACCAAGACATAGCCGTCAACGTCTTCCCCAAGCGTTACTTCGGGACCGGCCAGAGACTCGACGATATCTTGTACGCACTGCGCTGCGCACTCCAGTTGGTCCACGTCCTGGATGGAGTGCGACAGTTCCGTCAACAGAGCTAGTTTCTCACGGAACGCGCATTGCGCAAGTCTTAACCTCTCGTCTTGCGCGTCGAGTTGCTCAACTTGCGCAAGTCTTAGTCTCTCGTCTTGACTGTCGAACTCATCGACCTGTTCACCTTCGTCTACTTTGGGCAGGTCAACGACGTCAAGGACTAGGATTAATGGATTCATGTTCAAATCTTCCATGCGATTTTCAAAGTATTCATCTTCAATTTCTCTTTTTCCTTCTGTGGTAACTGGTAAACTGGGGAACTTCTTTCCTAATTTAGAGTAAACAAAGAATGAATTAGTTTGGGATGGGTTGTAGTTTACTACTTAGTCTACTTTTCTTGTCTTAACTATCTACCAGTATTAATAATTATTGACTTGACATAGAATTAAAAAAACTACCCCAACTGGGGATCAAATCCAAAACCTTAACGTTATCAGTAACAACACTTTACCTTTGGGCTACAGAGGCCCCAAGGCCAAAAACCTGATCTGAATTGACATTTGATGTGATCTGAGCAGTCAAAACTGGCAAAGCTAAATAATATAGTCTTCGAGTGTGACCCATAATGGCCGATCTGGTGGACTTTTGTTTGAGATAGCCCAAGACCTAGAGCTGTGGTCTTCAACTGGGCCCCAAATCTAGTTCCAAGGAATATCCAAGCTTACTAGTGAGTTTAGCCCATGTATGGATTTATTTATATAAAGTTTCAAGTGTGTTTGAAAATCCCATACAAACATTATAAAATTTAAAGTCCTTACCAAAGGTACGAAAGTTGGGCAAATGCATTGAATTTGCCCTTGTTTGAAATGTGTAGGAAGCATACAGCCATTGCTTAAAGCTGGTTCTCAAAGCAAAGGTAAGCAAAGGGCAAAGGGATGTAAAATACCCCGAACACATTGTGCAAGGGGTCAGCTGTACGAAAATAAATACAAACACAAATACAAATTCTCTATCTATTAAATTCTTTTTTGTTTTTTAGGAGCAAATTTGTAAATTCTGCAACATGAGGTGCTTTAATTGTTGAACAATAAATAAATACCAGTACCGGTCGTCTGCAGAGAATAACTGAAAATGGATATTAAAGTTTATCAACTTGGCTGGTATATTTAACATAGTACTTAACAAATCAAATTTGTGAATGCAGGGTGACAGCTTTTCTATTTCTGACTATGAAAAAAATACAGTATTTCCAGAACAAAAAAAACAAAAAAACAAGTGACATTGAAAACTATGACAATTTCAAGTATAAGTTTTAGGAAGAAGACACTTCATGTACATTTGAAGGCGTTGTAAACAAAATACAACTACACTTAAAACCGCTACAAAACGTGTTCAAACAATAATTTCCGAGAACACAAGAAAACCCGTCTTCCCATTGAACACAGTATTTAATAAATCATCATTGGAATGTTTTGGGACCCAATTCAACTTCCACAAGTGAATAAGGTAGAGGTATGTGTATTTTGCTACTGATGATAAAACCAAAATATGTGCAATGAATGATATGTGATGAATTGATCAAATCTTAAACCAGAAAATGCCAAAATAGAATCACCGCCAAACTCCGAAATGTGTGTAAATTACATAACAACACTGAAATTCACAATAATTTGTTTTTAACTAGGGGAAAAAAGCACTAAAAATGGGAATTATTGTTAAATTACGGTGTTATTTTAATATTGTGTTCAGTACTGTTCAATCATCAAAAGGTGTTATAAAATAACTATCAGAAAAAATTATGAATTTAGTCTTCTTAGTAACTAAAACCAGTCTGTTTATAAGTACGCATACATTTAAACTTGTTTGATATGTGGCTAGAATAATACGAGAGTCGTGAACGAATAATTAGTAATTACACGCATATAAATTAGTAAATATAGATAAAACCGCTGAAATAGAGCCAATAATACCAAAATCTCCAATTTAAAAAACAAAATTCAATACAAAAAAAACTCTTTCACGGACCTCTATGAATAGGCTATGATGATTTATCAGCAAATGTTATATTCTCCTTGCTGATTGACACTATTCTAAACAAATTTGTGTGAAAAAGGTTTTGAACAATGACAATGGAATCAAGTATTCGACTTTAGCAAACAATGGCATATGCCGATGCATTTGGCTTTGTGTCAGATTCAGCTACGTGTCTTTGAAAGCACCCAAGTGTTGGTTGTCACATTACGTAATGCAATAATATCCACTTTTACGTAATGATGTTACGTATTTTTTAAAATTTTGGTTCAATGTTTTGCTTAATTTGCAGAGGAAAGTTTTACCTACAATGATAGCAGGGTCACTCCCCCACCCCACAAAATAAACAAGGAAAATTGTTGTCTGGGACTACGAAAGAATTATCTCCCATAAAATAGGTCGTGACTCGTGAGTCACAAAGGTTTGAAGACCTCTGACCTAGATGATCTTGAATAGATAAGAATTGGTAAGAGTAGTTCGAACAAATAATTGTTAATGTGCAACAACATTGTCTAGACTAGATAGACTTAAGAAGATGTACATAGTGTCTAGGGACCATGAGGGGTGGGGGGAACTTCACAGATGGTAGAGCCAATAATCTAGGCAGACATGACAAGTGGAAATACGAGGGAGAAGAGCATGTTTGGAGAACTGACTCCTTCGGCTGATTGGAACGGGCTCACCGTAAGACAGGTGGGGAACGAGATACTAAGAGAATTCTCCAGCTTTTTAAGTTTAAAGCCCAGGTGGTGGAAACCCAAAAAGGTGGTGGGTTGATTGATATGGAAGAAACAGGTTAAGGGGAGAGTAAATTGAGGTCTTGCCACCCGTCAGATGTGACTAACTGTGCGATGATGAAAGCTACTGTACTAGTACTATTACTACTGTACTACATGAATTGGCCTTAGACTTAAAATGTTAAAACCTAAACTAAAAGGCCAACCATGATTATTACATATTATTTAGTAATACTGAATTGGAATTAAACATACTCCTCTTTTTTTTCTTTGTCCAGGTGGGGTGAACGACAATTGGATGGGTATGGTAACATTCTTTGGACATGTAAATGTAATATCTTTCTTTGATTTCCACTTTTTTACTGCCATCTTTCAGGTCCTTTTTTAACCTTTTCATGAGCTGAAAAGAAATTGCTTAATTACTTAGTCTGCTAGCTATGTACATTCATATACGTATCTCAGGTGTATGGCTCTTTGAGGAAGTGGGTTCAAATTAGGGATGACATGGCAGAATTGATTAGTCGATCCTGTCTGCATCGATTCCAAATTGGAGAAATCGATTCCTCATTAGACAGTTTCAACGATAGTGCGTCATGTTTTGGGGCATGGCAGAGCGGTGAACCACGTGTCGCCTGTCTTTCCCTCACACCCCAGACGCTGATTGTATACAAAGGCAGGCAGTACGGTCAACAGATGACGCACAAGACACGCCTTCACGGGCACCGCAGCAAACGACCGTCTAATATCGCCGCATATCCATTCCGAAACGATTCTTAGGTCACAATGATGATGTCATCCCTAGTTTGAATCCTGCATACAGCATCTTTTTGTTGTATTCATGCTTTTCATCATCATCTATCACTCACTACTCATCATCTCAAATAGCCTTAGTTCATTATTACCTAATATAGATGTAAAGCCACAAAAATCATAATCACATTATAATTTATTAACATAGGGATGGGACAGTGTACGTGTAGTACGTAACGTTTCTATGGGTGTACACGTTAACTGCTTCTCTAAAAACAATAAGCGCAATGTAGTATTATGTTGTGTGCGATCGATCACTGGCTGTCCAAAAGTTTGCGGCCGAGGTCTATCTACCCCTTGTTTTTACTGTGATTGGAACTTCAAGGATCTTCATATAGAAACAATAAGTTAATAATACAATTTGAGAAACAATAAGTTAGGCGTACTTTGGAGGCCTATCTGAACGGGAACGATGTCTTAGCACCTTAGTTAGTTAGTTAGTTATTGGGGTTTTAGGGCACAAAACAGTAAAGCTATTTTGGGAGACTTGACAAAGATTTGCCCCAAACATGATAGGCCTAATTGTTATGTTGAGCAACAATAGTAGTTCAATTTACAGTCAATCAATCTGACTTACCATGTACTGTTCGGTACCTCCTTTCTTTAGCTCTTTTATGTTGTATTCCGTAAATATGCGTATACATTTCACTGTTAATTTACATGGACAACCGATTCGTTGGGTAGGCGATCGTCTTCTCCTTTTTCTCAATGGATGATCAGTCTGTGGAAGACGGATGGAATTAAATAAATAAATAAATTGTATTTAGAGTCTACCCACTCAGTTATATAACTGATTTT
Organism: Sweltsa coloradensis; assembly: GCA_024449915.1. Taxonomy (NCBI): domain Eukaryota; kingdom Metazoa; phylum Arthropoda; class Insecta; order Plecoptera; family Chloroperlidae; genus Sweltsa; species Sweltsa coloradensis. The sequence continues at coordinate 183,630 of JAMZAV010001692.1, read as the reverse complement.
CAGTGGGGGACAGTAAATCAAAGCGACCAAGCCAACCCTGTAGGCCCCGACGCAATTGATTAATTGATTAATTAATTAATTTTGTGTTGAGTGCTGCTAAGCACCCAGCACCATCTTGCTGGCGTTAATATTTGCAATTAGGTGAAGAAAGGAATTTCTTGAAATTATCATATCCATATCATATCATATCCATATCATATTATCATATCCAAGGGAAAGTATGGGATTGCCTAAAAAAGAAGGGTGTTAACCACGGCATGATCGAAAGAATAAAAAGTATGTACCAACAATGCACATGTTGTGTTCAAACAAACCATGGAAATACTGAGTGGTTTAACACTAACTCTGGCCTAAGGCAAGGCAGTGTAATATCCCCATTACTATTCTCAATAGTAATGGACGAAATATTAAATAAGGTGGAACCAGAGACGGGAACTGGCACAAGGACAATGATTTATGCGGATGACATCCTAGTGTGGGGAGAGACAGCTGAAGAAGTGCAGACAAAAGTGAAGAAGTGGGATCTTGTAACAGAAGAATTTGGACTAAAGATCAGTGTAGGAAAAAGTAAAACTATTGTGATGGAAAAATCTAGAAAGAAAGGAACAAGTAAAGTAACTAGAGAGAAAATTAAAATTGGAAATGAGGAACTGGAAGAGGCAGAAGAGTTTGCGTACGTAGGTAGCATTATCACAAAGGAGGCAAAGATGGGAAGTGAGATCAGTAAAAGGGTGGCCCAGGCAGAATCCTTTTATCAGCAAGTAAGGAAGTTACTTTGGAACGAGGATTTCCCTAATGAATGCAAGGTGTTATTGTACAAGGTATACTATCTACCCATCCTTACATATGCTTCAGTGACCTGGACACTAGGAGCCGTAGATGCAAGTAGGATTCAAGCAGCTGAAATGAAGTTTGTAAGAAGCATAGCCGGAATATCGAAGTTAGACAAAATTAGAAGCCAAGAAATCAGGACAAAAGTTGGAGTTGAGAAGCTATTATTCAAAATTGGACGAGAAAGGTTGAGATGGTATGGACATGTCAGAAGAATGGGAGAAGAAAGAATTCCAAGGACAGAATTTGAAAGTGGGGACAAAGTTAAAAGACGAGTTGGTAGACCAAGAGAGAAGTGGAAAGATCAAATAAGAAATGATATACAGGAAAGAGGTGAGAAGTGGGAAGAAGTCGAAGCAAGGAAACTGTGGGAAGACAGAAGTGGATGGCGTGAACTGGTGGGAAGAAGTGCGAGTGAACCTGAAGAGGACATGACAGGCCTGGCAAGCCGGTGTTAACTCATAAAATGCACTAGAAAATTGGTGGCTATAGCCACCCCCTGACCTAACTTAAGTTGGAAACAGGAGTCAGATAGATATATATCATATTTACAGTGTGGCAGGTGTCACTAAGATGGACAAGGTACGAAGAAGTGTGATACGGAAGAAAGTAGGAGTTGAGAGCCTAAAGTTCACTTTGTCATTGGTGTCTTTAGAGTTATTATTGCACAAACCATGTGAACAAAAGAGCGGTTTAATCCACCTCCACTTTTAGGTTTTCTTCCTTTTTTAGGTACACAATGCATAGGCCTACTCTTAGGCCTTGACTTGTCATTTTTGCCAGGGTAACTATACCTATAAGCCTAGGCGTAAGTCTAGAGATCGTGGACGCGGAATAGACAGGCCGTTGAATAATAGCCTTTATCTAGGCCTACATATTTACACGATGAAGGCCTACTAACAATGATTAACACATTATATTTACAAAGTACAAAGTTCTTACTTAGTGAACTAGGCCTAACCATGAAACTTTTTTTCTTTCTTGTGCAAAGTTGGCCTCTTTAGCCATTCTTCTGTCTTGATATCCAATATAAGACTACCTCCTTTTCTATCCTGCTCAGTTCATCGGGCAGGGGGTCAATGTCACTCTTGACGGTGGTGCATCTAAAGAGATGCGCTCTGTCTTGGTCTTCTAAATTACAAAGTTTACAGGTGGCCGGTTTGTTGGTAATGTTAAAACGGTGCAGGTGGTGTTGCAAGACGTCGTGACCGGTTGCAAGCCGGAAATGGGCGGTGGCCGTCTTTCTTGACCAGTCTTTGTCTGGCACGTCAACAGCAGCACGTCAACTGTCTAATTGTTGATAAACAACAAATATGTCTGGCTGTGCCTGCGCGACGTGGTGTGCTATTCGTACACTGCCCACCACACACCTGTGCCTCGAGTACGACAGTACTATTTAAACTCCATGGCCTAGCGATAGGCCTACCAAGACTAGGCAATTAATTATCAATAAATAATAATTAAAAAGGTGAACAAATGAAATAAATGTAATTTGGCGGGCTAATTTAAATATCTCGACACCTAGAAACTCTTATGAAAAGAAGATGACTATGGCTGGATAGGTCTAAGCTCACAAGGTCCCCTTACCAAAGAATACGAAAAGTCACACGGTCGAACGCTCGGTGCCTATAGCTCGCTGACTTTTAGTTGACACCATCCGCCTTGGAACGAGTTCCAAACGATGAAAGGCGTTGTGTATTAAGACTGTAGGATGAGCTCGAGCAAACCAGAATTTGACGCAGAATTCAGAAGTAGAGTCTGGATCACTTGGAAGCTCTATCAACATCGCTCATCCTATTGGGTTGTGGCTTGCACCCAAATGTCAAGTACGATAGTGTGATTGTCACTATCAGAGTAACAGTAACATTCAGTAACAGACACCAAATGAATAATTTCTAATTTGTAGTACGTGTTAAAGGGGACCCAACAGCTTACCTGGTCGGTGACTGCAGGGATCCCGTAGAAGAAAGACACAAATAAAAATAAATATAAACATAATACACGAAAACGTCGAAACTGTTTCGGCCAAACAGGGGCGTGCTCACTCGATGAGAGTGGAGAGTACGGTAATTTTTAAGATTATGTAGGCAATAATAATAATCATCATAACTCAGTTCCAACTATGTCGGATTGAGTGGTGGTTTTCCACCATTATCTAGTTCTAGGGCATGAAACTGTAGATACTAAGCTTGCCAGACTCAGTGTTTCTTCCTCATCATCTAACTCCTTTCTCTCCACCAATTTACTCCAATCTCTTCTGTCCTCCCACAGCTTGACTCTTAGTCACATGCTCCCACACTTCATCCCGTTTTCCAACGTCTTTTTGAATTAAATCTTTCCCATTTTTGTCTTGACCTTCCTACTCTTCTTTTCCCCTCCTCTGCCGCTTCAAATTCTCGTCTTGGAATCCTATCTCTTCCCATCCTTTTCATATGTCCAAACCATCTTAGACGTTCTCTTCCTAGCTTAAACCTCAATCTCTCCAGTCCCAGTTCTTTTCTGATTAGGCCTACATTACTTCTAATCTTATCTACGCAATAATTATATAAAATCTAGGGAAGACGACGGGTACCCGGGTATCGGGTACCCGCCCGGCGAAGTCGGGTACGGGTACGTGTTTCCACTACCCGTTTACCCGTAAAACCCGGTTCCTGAATTGAGGTGTCACATTGTAGGCGGAAGGCTAATGTAAACATGCGCTTTCTCATATCTTTTGTGCTTGGCGGCGTTTTTGTTTTGAATTATAATGTCCTTTGTTCATGCCGCCAACTTGTGCAGTGTGCTGAGTATGCCCCCACCCCCCTCCTGCCTAAACACTCGTGCGATCTTCCAGAGATTATACTGCGTAAATAATTACCACAACATCACTTATGTTTTCAATCTGCTAGAAGTCAAAACTTAAAAGCTATCACTATCACCCATGGTGATAAACCTTTCCTTATCTTGTTTACTCTAATTCGGGCTCCAGTCCCCCCCCCCCCTACGCCCCGCGCCAACGGGAACCCGGATTGTGTGGGTCTGGATTTTGACCGTCTAACTTTTATACCTGAAATGTGCGGATTCTGTTCGAATCGGGGGGTGTCGTCCAAACGCGCCAACGCATCGTGAGTCGTGACCTTGACTTGACTGTGTCAAGATATAAAGCAGATGTGTGAGTGTTATCTTAATGGCCCGCTGCTGTTCCTCTTTCGTGATTATGAAATACTACTTCATCGGCACGTCATTGTTTATAGAAGAGCATTACGTCGTCCGAGATATTACGATAATTGATGAGCGCGTTTCTTCACAGTTCATTAGACACCCCACACGATTTTTTTGTGTTACTACCCGGGTAACCCGCGGGTAATGTGGACGGGTACCCGGGTCGTAAAAAGGTCGGGTTTCGTCATCCCTAATAATATCTTGAAACATTGCGCTCTAATAATAACTTGCGCTTGCGGTTCATCTTTCAAAAACATTATTTAATTATTTTAAAAAACAATTTTTTGTGTTAAAACTGGGGGTCGAATAGTGATCCAGAATGTATGTGAAATTAGCTGGATTAGGGGTTAATTAGGGACACGGGGATAACTTGGAACAACGCTTATAACCTAGCGGCTACAAATATGTTGATTACATTCTATCTTTTGCACATTATTCAAGGTCAATACTTGAACTACTTGGTGACAAAGTTAGAAATCAAAAAATTGTAACAGGCACAGTTTTTTGTCAATGACTCCTAGTAAAAAACCTGTTCGTAAAGTAGCCACTTTTTCCCCATTTTGATTTTTTATGAGTATTGTGGAATTTATTGAGCAAATTTGCAATATGGCATTTTGTGGGCTTGACCTTTATCTTCCAAGATCAATTTTTGACTTAGTAGCCTGCCCATGGTCATAATTAATACATTTTCATTTTGTTCACACTTACCCTGGCAAGAACATTTTTGGGGTAACTAGGAACAATAATGTGGGGTAAGTAGGAACATGCCATAAAAATACTGGCTAATTTCATGGGGTACCTCCTGGAAAACAAATGAAAAAATAGGAAAATTTACTTTACACTCATTTACCTATGTTGGTGAACCTGTAAAAAAAAAAATCTGGTGTTAAAAAGTTAAGCTACCAAAACCTGTAAATCCTAACCTAAAAAAATTAAGATTCACCACATGTTCACTGAGATAAGCTCTTTGTTCCTAATTACCCCAGATATTTTCCCATACATCCCACACAGTGATGGGCGTTGTTCCTACTTAGGCCTACCCCAGTGGTACTCAAACTTTTTTCCCGGAGGGCCACTTTTCAAATAATCCAAATATAGCTGGGCCGCATCAATAAAACACAATGCCTATATGTTCTTAGGCGGGGTGGGGAAAGAGGTGGCAGAAATATTCGAGGTACATATATTAATTACCGGTGTTTGTATGCTAAATATATTGTGTTGTCTTCAAACAAAACATACATTTGATATTAATTTATGGTAAAGGGTACATTTATTTTTGGTTTTCATTGAAGTCTACCCTTCTAGCGCAAGTTGAATCGAGAGCTGTAAGTTCTTTACCTCATTTAAAATTTGTTTGCAATTTGAAAAACTTTCAAACAAAGTCTCACTTGCAACAATCATACAGTCTTTGACCATTTCGGCATCTGTAAATGGTTTAATTTTTTTGCTAAAATATGCGAAATCTCGACACATCCATGTTCCACACATTATCTTTCAAACGCCTTTTTCATTTTGTTAATTTTTCTGACCGAATCACGGATCCTTCGGGAAACTTGTACTCAAATGAGCTGTGTTTCGATGAGTGATGCCGTCCTAAATTAAAACGTTTTCCGCCCGAAACTAGCGCACTACAAATAGGTAAATAACACACATTGAAGTATCTTCTTTCTTACCTTCAACAAAAAAAAAACTCGTCTTCCCTACAACATTGAAAAACACGATTTTCATCTTCTAACTTCCTTTTCTTTGCGCACTTTGAATTAACACCTGACATTGCAGTGATATTATATCAACACGGATCAGCGACAGTAACATGGTCTGCTTTATACACTGCTACTTCATCTAATGACAGACACAGACCCTTTTTGTCTGTGAGGCCGCTACCTCCCCCGCCCCTCCGGTGAATTCACAAACCAAAATATTTGGGTCAGGATACAAAGACGAGAAATAAAATTGCATCCTAGCAGAGAGATAGCCTTTGGTCAACTGAAGTAACAGAACTTTTAAAAACATTTAGGCCTACTTGGTTGGAGATTTATCATCATGAACACAACACAAAAATAGGAACATTTAAAGAGCAAATACACAAAACTCTGGGCCGCAATAATTGGTAAGGAGGGCCGCACGCGCAGTTTGAGTACCACTGCCATACCCCATATTGTTGGATAAGTAGGAACAAGTGCACATTTGTTACCAATTTTTTTCCGGTAATTTGATATGGATTGTCAAAAACTCATACATAGGCTTATGGTTTAAAAGTCAAAATTTCAAAGAAAAATATGATGCAACTTGTAAAGTCCAAACTTTTTTAGGAGATACACAGTGATTTCACAGTGAACACTTTGCAATGAAGTGTTCTTACTTACCCCGAGCCGATCAAGCGAATATTATTCTTAATTCTTTCTCAGACCGTGAACTCTAAAATCCTAGTAACTAGCTTCATTGCAAGGAGTGTAGATAGACCTACGGTACCTTAATAAATTGATTTGTCTCCTTCCACTGTTTCTTGTAGGTGGGCCCTTGTGAGCACTCCATGTCGTATGTTTTAGTGACTTGAAACGGTGATCCAATGAAAGGGATCTTGGCTTCACCTTGAGCCATTGAATACACAATTCTTACTGAATCTGAAAAAGAAGAACACATATTTACTCGATTATAGGCCGCCATCGAATAATGGCCACACCTCTATTTTGACCGTGTTCAACTTTGAAAGAGTAGGTAGGCCAATGTTACAATTCTATTGACAAATGGAGAGTTGCATAATGGCATAATGCCCATTTCTTGAATTTGATATTTTTAAATCGAGGCCTAGGCCGTTTTGGCTTATTGTACAGATTATCCTTTTATTGGCTTTTTGTCTGTTAATTATATGTTAAGCGTCTGTTAAGTGTTGTAACAAAGTAGGTAGGCCTATGTAGTGTAAGTGACGAAAGACTAAATTACCAAATTTACCATCACCTTTTTCAAAATGGGAGTGTAGGCTATAGCCTATTCTTACGTTTGAACGTAAGAATGTCAGGAAATAATTTTTACGTTCGAACGAAAGAATGGCACGAAATGATTCTTACGTTCAACCAGTTAACAACAACATATTTTTAACATGTTAATAGGTGGCTAATTATCACAGTGCAGAGTGGTACGGTAGGATGGCAGCGTGTTTGACTTCTGTGCCAGGGTTAGTTAGTTCAAATCCCCGTCGAGTTTTTTTCTATGTTTCCATTCTTTATGTTTTTGATAACAATTAATAGGTACAACTCTTTTACAAATGAAAGTCCTTTAAATTTTAAAAAATCACGTCTACTAGGGCTAATGCATATAATATTAACGAAATATTAAATAATTGTAGGCCTATGTAAGTAAACAACCCCCTACAAACTCCTTTTCAGTCGGGTGAAAGTCATTTATATTTTTATTTTATAAATAAAAACAGCTTACATTCAAAAAGTGATGGTGGCTGCTGAGTTTCTAGAAGAATAGTAACATACAGGCTATACAAAACACAGAAAAACACGAGACGTTTTGACACGAGCTCTTGTTCAGTGAATGAGTGAACAAGACCTCGTGTCGAAACGTCTAGTGTTTTTCTGTGTTTTGTAAAGCCTATATTTACGTTACTATTCTTCAAGAAACTCAGCAGCCACCATCACTTTTCGAAGGTAAGATGTTGGATCCTATCTCACACCAATATACTCCAGCAGATTGGCATTCTTCCTACATAACCTTATAAATAGAAACGTTAAAGGTTTACACATGTGTTGAACCAACCTTCTTTAATCAATGGTTGAACGTAAAAACAATGAGTTTGCTATTTTTACTGTCAGATAGGCCTATCACGTGACGGGGGACCATTCAGTAGGTCTACTGTGCGCATGCATCATCCAGGGCCGCGTGTTGAGAGGCGACGATAGTAGGCAGTAGGCACCCCCGCCTCCAACCGCCTCCGGCCAAAGGAGAGCTCGGCCGTCGTGCTTTTTCGTACCGGGTTGTTCACTCATGGAACGACCTACCGCCTGCCCTCAACAACTGCCCAGTGAGTTATTTCCCTTCCCTGTGCAAGGAGCACTTGTGGGAGAGGGAGAACCAACTACATGTGCCGTGTTTTGTACTTCAGCAAGGCTCTTCGCTGCACAAGATTCCTTCATAGATTTTAAGTGTTTTAGTAAAATATTTGCTAACGTCGACGCCGTTTCTTGTTGTTGAATGTAGGGAAGGATAAATAATGAATATATAAAAAATATATATATATAATAATTCTTATGTTTCAACGTAAGATTAGGCCTATAGGCCTACACAGCCTGCAAAATTTGTTTCGGATGGAAGAATCAGTTTGACGTGTTGTTAAATAAAACTAAAAGAATGAGCGTGAACAACATCTGCATTCAACAATGCGAGGCAACCAACTGTTAAAGGCTGATGCACAATTGCCCAGGAACGAGAACGGGAACGAGAACAAGAAGACGCTAACGTTAGGGGCTTTGATGCACAATAGCCAGTGAAGCAAACCAACGGGAACAAATCAAATAATAAGTGTGTTAATTATATTTTGTTATTTTATTCCGCATATTTGTATTTAATTTATTTTGCATATTACTCACGCATAAACCATCAATCAGCTGATTAGATAGTTTTAGGATGTGCACATCTTGATTCCGATTGGTTCCGGTAACGCACGGAACGGGAACGTTACGGAAAGTTAAAACTTGGCGATGTTCCCGTTGACGTTTCTCAGGGATACGGGAACGACCGGCAACGGGAAGCTTTCTTGTGCGTGTCGTAAGTTAACGTGTGATTCAACTTTCTTCCCGTTATCGTTAACGGTTACCGGGCAATTGTTCATCGGCCTTAAGACTGCGAGTCGGAGAGAGGTTTGACACATATCTTCCTAGGCCGAGGCCCTAGGCTAGGGCCTAGCTAGGCCTAGAGCTCATCTTTAAGACACGTCCTTAGCACGTCCATAGCTAGGCCTATAACTATTTGCCGTTAAGGTAGGCCTATATGCCTAAGCTTACAAAGCGTAATAAGACCATATCATATAAAAAAACATCTAGAACACACAACATGATGCTGAACAACTGAATGCTGACAAAAAGAAGCGGTGGAAAGTTTTGATTTGTGGTTAGGAAACCTCCAAACCTAGGCTTACCTTTATCATCCAAAATCCTGCTAGTTCTGACAGCAAATGAATACCCGAGCAACCGAATAGTTTTGATAAATTCTTCATATTCTGCAGTACTCTCGACATACCCACTGTACTCAAAGCCATCACTTTTAAACTCATTCAGAATACTGGCGAAAATATGACAAGGGTGTTGTTGAATAATCGCCATGTTTGTTTATCAACCAGCGCGACGGCCATGTTGGAAGCTCGACCAATAGAATTGCTTCAAAGAACTTACCAAATCCCTACCAAAGAAGTTACCCTTGAATATTTACCAACCATCTCTTGAAGGACAGAAAAATAGTGTCACTTGCGTGAGCGTTTTTGATTGGCTAACTAGAATCTCGAAATCATACGCGCTAAATGTTCAAAGTTAATAGAGTTCGTCAACAGAAATTTAAATGTTAGCCAACAAAAGGGTGCACAGAATAGCGTACCTGGCGCTTGTGAGGCCATTTTTGGTGTATGGAGCGCCTGCCTGGCACCCGACCACAGCAACAAACATACACAAAAGTAATGCAAAACAGGGCTACAAAAATGCTACCACTCACTCTCCCTAGACCTAATTACTGTCCTCTAATTCCCTCTTAGACACACTAGCTACAACATCCTCAGACAAGTCATTTCACTCCCTAACAGTCCTTTCCAAAAATCATCCAACCCAGATCCGTTCTTACCACTTTCCGCTGGAACTTCCATGAATGATCTCCTTTACTTCTGTAAAGCCCCTCCTGCAGCCTATTGTGGATGTCCCCTCACCATCTATTTCTCCTAACCGCTCTGTACATATTGCACAACCTATCCTCCATTTTTCTTCCCTCTAATGACTCCCACCCCAACTCTCCTAACATTGCAGTGACACTGTCATATACCCTCTCTACATTCCCCTTATCATCCTACTCCCACCGCCACCACCTAACCTTCCCCATAAACCTTCTCTACCTACAAAACCTCCCCCAGCCTATACGGATCCCATGTTGCCGCCCCATACTCCAGGACAGTCCTAACCACCACTTTATACGCACAATCTTTAACTCCCCGGCTGGCCCCTCTTAGATATCTCATAACGAATCCCAGAGCCCTATTCCCCTTCTTATTCTTAGGAAGCTCTCTTTAACAAGGGTCAATTCTGGAAGACTGGACGAAAGCCGTGGTCATTCCTGTGCATAAGGGAAAAATAGGTAATTACCGCCCAATATCTCAGACGTCTGTTGGGTCCATAATCATGGAGAGGTTAGTGGTGGATTAATTAAAAGAAATGATGACGGATATGAACTGGCTAGTAGTAGCATATAGTCAGCATAGTTTCAGAAGAAGTTACTCATGCAAAACTTAGTGACTAAGGTTAGTTAAGCATCATTCACAACTAGTTCTAAGGCGCGAGGTCTAAGGCGTACTTTTTGTGTTGCTGAGACCTTAAATATGCATATGATTTTTAATATTTCAACAAGAAAAGTTATTTCTCGATTTGGTTAGTTGGGAAACACTCCTGTAGGTGTAATTGTTATTATTTACTACAATTCATACTTTTTGAATTTCTGGTAAATAATAAGGAAAGTTCATCCTATCTTCAGCACAATATGGTATGTGTGTGGCAATAAAATTATTGCGTCTACTTTCTAGTCATGAGTATTATTAGTATTACATACTAGTAACCGCTTTTAAAGCACAAATGAGGTTAAGCATAGGGGCATCCTTATCACAACTTAATGCTGCTGACCATGGTGGTATATTATATACCACCATGCTGCTAAACCATGCTGTTGACCATACAATACTACTAGCCAAACTAGAGTACTATGGCATACGTGGGAATGGTCTAAAGCTTATAACTTCTTACCTGACTGACCGACTGCAATGCGTCGAAATAACTGAACTAAAAGACAACAAACTTACAAAGACTAGATCTGACTATGAAAAGTAATTTGTGGCGTTCCACAAGGTTCAATTCTTGGCCCCACTCTGTTTTATCATCTTTGTTAATGATCTACCTGATAACATCGAGGATGCAGAGCTTTTTGCAGATGACTTCACTACAAGTATTACCGCTAATGAGACAATACAACTTCAAGAGAAGGCAGATAAAAGAATTACCGAATCCACCGAATGGTTTACGGTGAACAAACAACTGCTAAACTCATCAAAAACCAAATTTATTCAATTCCATTCATTCCAAAAAAACAAATCACTCAACCAAATACCTTGCATTACAAATTCACATGATAAAATCCACAGTAGAATCATCTACACAAGCAAAATTATTGGGAATAACAATAGATAACAACTTAACCTGGCATGCCCACATCAACACCCTAATACCAAAACTCAGCTCAGCTTGTTTTGCAATTAAGAGCATCAAACAAATAAGCAACATATCAACTGCTAAAATATGTTACTTTTCTCTATTTGAATCGCACTTGAGATATGGAATCGAATTTTGGGGAATATCGACTCATATCGACAAGGTATTCATCACGCAAAAACGAGCAATCAGGGCATTATGTACCCTTAAGCCGACGGAGCATTGCAAACCCTACTTTATTACACTAAACATTCTTACAGTTACATGCCTTTACATTCTCAAGTCAATTTTAGTCATAAGAAAAAACATCCACACTCTCACAGTCAACAGTGGCATACACACCCACAACACAAGGAACAAAAATAACCTCCATCTTAACCAATATCGTACAAACCTAGGTCAAAAAAACTCTGATTATTTGAATAAAACTCTATTCAATAAACTCCCCCAATCAATAAAAAACATAACAGAACACATCAAATTCAAAATGAACTAACTAAATTCCTAATACAAAAGGCATACTACAGCATAAAAGACTTTATGACAGACAGAACTACCTAAAAATTGCTATATTTTATTATTAGTAGGAGGTACCATATAATAGGCTATAGGCCTATACTATTTTGTAAATACCTATATTATATTATATTAATACTTATGTAACAACTAGTCTATGTTTAGCAAAAATGGACTACACGGTGAAAACTGTTATAAACTTTAACTGTACTTTGTATTGTTTTTGTTGTCCAAATAAATAAATAAAATAAATAAAATTAGCAATCATAGGCCTAGCTGTCGGGTGTAGACTGATTTTAAACTCTCCAGAAATTTCTGTAAATACTAGAAATCACAGCTACCATACTTCATTGATACAGAAGGTAGAGAAGGAAAATTGGAATTGGAAGTCATTATACACAAATTAAAAGTTATGCTCGTGACAGTAAAAAAAAACAATTGATAGCATTTTTTATCAATACAACAAAAATTGTATTCACATATTTATTAACAAGTACTATATTCAAATCTGCAGATTTTTTTTAGAAATATGGTGCTTTTCACCATTTCTCACTTGGTGCTTTAAATAGTAAATCAGATAATTTGTGAGAAAACCAACGTCATGTGTGTTAATATTTGCTGTTTTGTTCAGACAATGGCAGTCTTCTGAAGACTTGAACAAATGGATGACTATCCCGAATTTCAGTTGTGGGATGTGGATAGCTCGGTGTGACGTGACTTCAGCCAATCAGCTTTCTCTACTTCTCAGCCTACGAGGCAGAGATGATTTGGCCGGCCACTTAACAATTATTAGTGATGACATCGGGTCCAAAAAGTTCAAACCGGTTCCTCCACGTCGGAACCAGTTTTTAAAGGTCAATTTTTGTTCAATGTATCAGCCTTACGTGCGTGTTGTTTGGAAGCGACTGTACGGCCGGGAGTGAGCTGGCTTCGGCGCCCGCGCTTTGTTACATACGACTGCCGACAGTCAAGTGTCATGTAGCAGCCTCGTGCATCAAAGCCGTCGAGTGCTTGATAATCAGCTAGCGAGGAAGTCATCTCGAGCTCCGCGGAAATAAACCGCAAAAGAAACGGTGCAAAGAATTACCATTTTTTGGGAAAACGTGACCACGAAGTTCACTGTTGTTAGTGTTGTATAGTAGAACGAAAAAATGGAACCGTTTTGAAAAGTCGGAACCGGGTCGCTATAGAGCCGGTTTCCGGGTACCCGATGTCACCACTAGGTTTGCAATACAAATTAACTCCACAGCTCAAATCTTGGACACAGTGGGTGGGTGTTTTTTAATTATAACTGGTGAGCCTCGCAAGGCGACCCAGTTAGGCCCAGTTCCCACACCGCCGTAAGGAATTGTTTTAGTTATCAGAAATCCGATATCCAGATTGGTACAAGTAATGTTTTATGAAGTACCTACTCCTTTTGATTGGTTCGTCGTAAGAATTTTTTTGTTATAAGCTTTTTTTTTTTTTTTTTTTGGTTAGCGTATCTGCTTCCAATGCAGAAGGTCCAGGGTTCGATTCCCGCTAAAGTCAGAAGTTTTTTAACTTCTGATTTGGACTTCAGTCCATCAGTTCTTGTCTTAGGAGTTTGTAAACGGTGACTTTGGAGCCGTCCTAGCAACGAAGCACATAATAAATTTCAGAGTTGTTCTTAATCGGCCTTGTTGATTCTGGCGTTGATTCGCGGGTGTTCGCACTGTCCATACCACTGATTGCTATATTTCCTATTAAAATATCGATCTTGGTTGGTAATCGCTCACTTCGTCATTGCGTCGGGGCCTGCAGGGTTGGCTTGGTCGCTTTGATTTAAAGTCCCCCACTGAAATCAGTTATATAACTGAGTGGGTAGACTCTAAATAAAATTTATTTATTTATTTATTTAAATGATTTAAAACAAAAACACAACACGCAAGTATGATCCACCTAAAACGATAACAAATCCTTACAATGGAGTGGGAACTGGGCCTTGCATGACTGAGTCAACTGAGAGCACGCACTTGGAAAATCGCGAAGACGGGTCGAGCACTGTGCGCTTTACTTGATTATTTTTAAAAAAGATCAGTTATTGCACGGTAGCGACTTGGGTCGCCCAGTTAATATAAAAAAACACACCCAGTTTAGGCTAGCACTTCGCATTGTGAAGCCAGAACTATCCACCATACGTTCACCTGTCATGACTCATGACTTACGAGAATGCTGCCAATATAGGAAGCAAAACAACGAACATCAACCCGACAGAAGCAAAACACAGGAACAAACAAATCGATTGGAACTACGGAAAATCTTACTTAGTATAATGTTGAGGCGTGAGTTTGTACGAGACTGCAGTTTCATGAGCTTAGCAGTACGTTTGTTTGATATACCAACACTAGTCTTGTGTCAGTCGCTGTTACCGATATTCTAATTCACGACATGCATTTTGTTCATGAATTACAAATACAAAATAACATCACCCCACATTAGGGAGGTACCAGTACTTATGAAAATTCAAAATAACATTGAAAAAGTGGTTAAAATGTTATGAATTTAAATTTCACATGCTTTAAAATTTACTTTCACATGCATTAAAAGTTTCCATTTAAATTCATAACAATAATGAGTGTGCATGGTAGACGGTCCGAGTTTGACTTGCACAGGCCGACAGATAGCAGCACAGTCGCACTGGCATCCATCGTCACCAAATCGCGTAAAAAAGAAGTAAACGAACCCTCTCTAAAACTGGGGATGTCAATACCCAGAAATGTTTGTACCCGCGATCGATACCCGGGCTACTCGCGGGTAGTAAATGTTCAATTTATCGTCATGGTGTCAACTGTCAAATGATTGAGAAAATCATTGGCAGTTGCAAAGTATTAGTAAAAGGTACGGATGTGCGAATCCACTATTTTTACTTGGAACTCGAACTTTTCCAGTTAAAAAAAACGAACTTCGAACTTTACAAATATTTCGAACTGTATCAAACTCGAACCCAACATTAAGGTATATCAAACCGTCATAATAGGTAAAATAGTGATAAGTCTGGACCGGCACCTCCACCAAGAAAGTACCGGTATGTAGGTAACTTCTGGACCGTGGCACCTCCATGATCCATTTTTCCATTTTTTTGTTTTTAAATTTGTACCTGTAAACTGAGAACCATTTTTTGACATGTCAAATAATATGTGACCGCACACCACTACAAATTAGTAAAAAAAATTTTTTTTTGAACTTCAAACTTTTTTTCGAACACGAACCGAACTAGAAATTCAAAAAAGTTTGAGTTTGAATTTCGAACGTTCGCAAGATGACGCACGATTCATGGGATGAGAGCAACAGCAAGCGGAAAAGAACACTGATTAATTGGATGAGCGAAGCGAAGACTTCAATTTCACTGACCCCCCCAAAAATTTAGCTCTGGTGTTTTTTTTTTTGTTTTGTTTTTTTTTTGTATTTTTGTCTGTTTGTTCGCTCTCTACCGGGCAAACGGCATATGCGATCTTGATGAAAATTTGACAGGACCTTCGAAATCTCTGAACTTAGACTTGCTACGTTTTTGGGTACAATCGAAGAAATATTTCTCATGAATATCGTACTTTTACGATTTTTTTCGCGATATTTTCCTGCCATTTGGGCCAATTCTAACCAAACGGGTGGGGCTACAACGTTCATATTATACATGAGCATTAAGGTTATGGTGATGTAGTACTTTACGAAAGAAAAAGTTGAAAAAGTTAGCCAGAATCTATAGAAATAAAGCTTTTAATATAAGTTTTTTGATTTTTTGTGCGATATTTTCGTAACATTTGGCCCAACTCTGACCATACGGGTTTGTGCTACAACGTTCATATTATACATGGACATTAAGGTTGTGGTGATGTAGTACCTTTTGAAAGAAAAAGTTGAAAAAGTTAGCCAGAATCCATAGAAATAAATCTTTTAATATACAGTAAAACCCCTATGTATCGTTTTTCAGGGTAGCTTACAAAAAAACGATGCAGTGAGGAAAACGGTCAAAACGGGGAAAACCGATGAAACGATGTAATATGCCTAAAATTGAGTACAATAACAAAAAAATGAATTTGAAAATTTTCAGTCGAATTCACTGCCTACTCAAAATATCTGGATAATAATATATCAAGTATCTATTACGACTTTCAGAAGACAGTTATATAAAATTGTTGTACGTAATAAAAATCAACAACGATGATAGACAAGTGTTGATTCATGCGCGGGTGTGTTGGCGCGTAAGCTATGAGTGCGAGAGAGACAGCCGCGGGAATCGGCGGCGCGAGAATCTACTCGCCGGTCGAGAGCTCACAGCTGACCATGCACGTGCTTGGTGAATGGATTGTCACGTTATCTGTTTTCTCGTACGCTGCGCCGTATCGTCCGCGCTGTACTTGTGTTTAAAGAAGATTTTTTTTTCCCGTTGATATCGATCAATGCTCCGTGCATGAAGATCACATTTCCCTGTATCTCTTCATTGACTCTGGGAACGATATTTACTACGATTTCGAATCGTGCTTGCGACGAGAGAAAATTGCACGGGCAACTGAACTGCATCCTTGAAGTCCCTAGGGAATGGTCCGGGTCTCCAAGGTCGAGATCGTCTCAGCTTCAAATGTTGCAGTACACGGCTAGCTGGTAAGGGCAGCCGGCAGTGTTATATCCGAGAATAAGACACGGCAACTCAACTTATATAACACTCGCGCTACAGTTAAAACAAGTGTTGTATTGACATCATCATTGATTGAAAACAATGATCTTGTAATTATTATTATCGCATCAGCGTAAGAAATACACGGCACTGCTGAGCCTGAGAGAGAATGTGTAGTGTCTGAGCTGGCAGGCAGGCCGGCCGGCCGGCCGAGAGAGGAGAGGAGAGAAGAGAGCCGTGCCACTGGCAGCGCGAGCGGGAGGGGAGGGGTAACCGGTCTAGTAGGCGGCAGCTGCCGGCGGGCGGGGAGGTGAAGTGAACCTGACTACAGGTTACAAAACATCGCGCTCGCTGTCGATGATGTATTGTCTTGCAGGAAATAGTGCTTCGTCCGTCGGTCGGTGTTCATCAAAGGCGAAAACGATACATTAGGGTAAATTTAACATTGAGAAACACAACATTTTGCACGGTACAGCGAGGAAAACGATCGATTGAGGAACGATGGATGCGGGAATTTTTAAAATTGTGTAAATGGGACTTTTGCAAAAACTTTTCAAATATAGCGATCATGGCGGGAAAACGGACGATCCGGGAACGATCCATAGGGGTTTGACTGTAAGTTTTTTACGGTAAATAATACCAAATTGACAAGAAACAATAGAAACTTGACAACAATCACCTACAATGCGTAGGCAACAAAACAAAGCACTTACAAAAGTAAAGATATCCCACGCAAACTAAAAACTATAAAAAGCTCATCCATCAACGCGGCGGGACTTTAGCGTTTTCCTAGTTACGACATTCCTTACAGTGCGCATAAAAAATGTACGCTGCTCAAGGTCAAACCTTGCCTTTATCTCAATCAGGGTTGCCACCAAGTAAATTTTTTTATCCTTGAAAGATACTTAAAAAATCCTGAGAAATCCTTGAAAACAGTTATTCAGCGTTAGCGTATTATAACCGCGAAGGAATGTTACAAATTTTCAGGTTTCATAACAAAATATGTTATGCCAGCCTGATTTTTTAGAATCTAGTCAAAATTACGTGCAGACAAACGCATAAGAATCAGAATTTTCTTCCAATATATTTTAACGTTTTACTTTTAGGCCTACTCACCATAACTACCACTTGCGGTAAATGTGAGGCCTATGCAGTCACTTATGTTTATTTTTACTAGTTCCTGATGCTTTTTTACTGTCTACATTGCTTTTTTTGGCTGAATTTAAAAAATGTATTAATTTAATGTATTTTTTAAAGACAGTAGAAAATCCTAAGATTTTGCCCAAAATCCTGTTATCCTTGAGACACTCTAAAAATCCTGAGAAAAGGATAATATCCTTGAAAGTGGCAACCCTGATCTCGATGCATGTACTTCCGCTCTCCGCGCATTACTTCTGTATCAGTTTATTCAAAGTGATCTTCCACTTCTTGTTGTCGCATCTTTTACACCAAATACCGTATTGTATCAAATATAGGCCAACCATTATGTCATTATTTTAGGTCTCAAATCCCTCCTTGGCCTATATGCGAGCATCGGCATTTTTAGCGCCAATTTCAAACTCAAAGTTACAGCGCCATATGACAAGGAATACATATAGTTCACTCCTTCTGTCTGGCGCTGCGCCAACAATACGGCAGGCACGGGGGACGCGATGCTATCTCCAGGTCTAATGACGAGTGAAGTGTGATGCACATCACACAGATGACAGACAGATGACTGAGCGATAAGAACCGATCCGCGTAGAGATAGCGCTATGTCATCATGGGCTCCGCGTCAATAGGCTGCAGGAAAAACGACGTTGGCACAAACTCCGCGGAAATAGACCACAGGAATAACGGCGCGTAAAATAAAAATATTTTGTTAATTATTCCTTTGTTAAAGTTTGATAACCAAAGTTAGGGGGTTGGCCTATTTTCGGCACAAACGGAATATTTTAAAATATCAAGTTCAAAAAGTGGGGTTACAGAATTGTTCAGTCATATTTCAATACATAGTAATTATCCGCCATCTTCACCAGTCAAACATTCCCCCAACAGTCAATAATACTAAAACGTATTTTTGCACGTTTGGGCCACACATGCATAAGTATTGATAAATCAAACAAACCTATTGCGAGCTCATATTTGGAAGCCATAAAATGTCAATCCATAGATTCCTTCAGTATTATTTTTTAACTAATGTAATGAAAATTCATAGTTACATTAGACGAGTCAAACCATGGTCACTATAAAATCTCTATCGGAGTACCAGAAATATTCATAAATTCATTTCAAGAAACCACATCTTCCACGTAAGTTCATAACACAATTTACATACATCCCTTCTAGTAATATTAGAATGGTAATTTTATTACAATTGCACTTCTTGCAGGCGAAATTTTACAGACGACACTCTTTATCACTTGCTGTCAAGGGGACAGTCATTTTACACTCGGCACACAACTTCAAACGCCATGACGATTCATCGCCATCGTTTGACAGAAACCAAACAACTATCGCGCGGTGCAGAACTTGGAGCATGATGGAAAATGAGGAGCTGGTTGGATCAACCCTCGGGCCTAAGCGCTCATTTATTAGGCGTTGTGTCGCTACTGTCGAGGTCAAGTGCGGCATACTGGTCTTCGTCCACCTCGGTCATCATGAAGTTGCCGTCGGGGAGTAGAAGGACAACCCTCCGCATTCCGCCTGTGAACAAGAACCGGTCATCGCTTAGTTGGGTGGAGGACAAATAAACATGAAATTAAAATACGAAATACCTTAAAGTCCCAAGTATAAGTCGACCTTGAATATATAAACAGCCTGGTAAGGGACATTTGAGACTTAAAATTATGAAAAAAGGAAGGGTTACATTCAGAACAATACGGTATCTAGTTGAAAGTTCCAGTTTGGTTCGAAATGTACAAAACCAGGTTAGCACAACCATACCAATAGCTGGCCATTGTTCTCTCGTCGATGGTGTCGGCGCCTGCAGTATTGACATGGTATGCTTTAAATTTCATGTACCCTACCTCACTTAAATCAGTTTTGTGACTGAGTGGGTAGACTCAACCCATCCAGACATCATTTTTTCCCAAGGCATTTCACCCCTATGAACCATTAAAAAAAAAATCTAAACACTACCACGAACAGAACTCGTAATATCTGGATGGGTTAATAGTTAATACGAATGTATTTGTTAATTCACCTGGCGTTGCCTCCCCCTCCTCCACTATCTGCGCCACGACTTGCGCCTGCGTCGTCTCGTCCCCCTGGTCCTGACTCTCCTCGCTGTCGACTGCGGGGATCATCTGGGACACGGCCTCGGCCACCGCTCCGTCCAGCGTCAGTTCCTCCTCTCCGCCACCAGACGTGACGTACACTTGCTGGCCGTCCTCCCCCATAAGCACCTGCCCGTCCATCAGGCTGTTGCCTGGAACATACACAGACAACCGGTTGGTTGGTGATCAGTTTAAAATTCATAATCAACATCAACACTAACCAACTAACTTTCCTTACTTTTATTATTTTTGCATGAACAAAATTAGCACAGAGATTTAATTCTTGGAATTGGAAATATTTAATGATAGTTATTAAATTTTGAATGCATGGAGGAATAAGATGAGGGAGGCCAAGAGATGGATATACCATAGCAGGAGACTTAGAGCAAGTGGAGAAAAGGAAGATGTAGAAGAAATCTGAAATACAAATTGTGGAAGGAAAGGATGTAGTAAGATGACACTGCCAGAAACAAGAAAAGGCGATGGCGCCGATGGATAATGATGATGGAATTTTGACTACACATTTTGTAAAAAAAAAGATAACAAAACTTATTTTGAAAATCCTAAAACAAAAAAAGTGTAAGGGATGTTAACTTAAGTCAAAAACCCTTAACCTTGATTTACGTTAATCACTCACATTTTAAGTCCTATTTTGAAGAACGACCAAAATTAAAGAAAATATTATTAATGTTATTTCAATAGCACTAAAATAGTTAAAGGAGGACCGGCATGGCTAAGCAAAGTTGATGTACGTCTGAAATAATTACGATTACCGAAAAAAACATTTCTCTAAGTCAACTCGTTTTCGAGGTATTTGGTCTCCCGTTTTCGTCTACTAGTGTGTGACGTCACACTGGCCTAGCCACTCAGCCCCGATAGAAGCGGCAGTGTAATATCGCACGGCAGCAAACGTTCATTCTTACATCTGACAAGCAATAAGCGCCAGCATAATCAATTTTTGCATACAAAGAGCAGAATATTCGCTTTAAAGTATGCCGCAAACAGAATTGAATTATGTTGTTTAGGGGCTTGCCAATATAATTTAATAGAAACACATGTGTTTTAACTTTTGCCTCCCGCACCGACTGCCTTGCGCTCATCGTGTTTAGCGCGAGATCGGCAGGCTTCTTTCCCCCTCGCCAACGGATGGTCCATAATAAGCGCAGGGCTACCCTAAGGGGCTAGTCGTAAAACGTGAAAGTTCATAGCATTTTTATGAGAATCGAAACCAGCAAGCAAACCATGGTCCATGGTGCAATAATGCCAATACATGAAAAGGCCAATATTGAATTTGATGAGAATTTTGTGCATAACAGTTTGAATAAAATCGTGCAACAGAGGAACAGGGTAGTTTTGTTATGCAGTCGCCACTTGCTCGCGCCGTGAACAATTTCGGAAACAGCCGGTAACGAGTGCCGAAGATTCCCGGTGAGGCCCGAACCACATTGCAGGGATGGCAGGTGGAAGCGAGGAGACAAAAGTTAAAACGCGTGTTATTTTTCATTAAATAATTGCCAAGCCGCCAAGAGACATAATTCCAATCTGTTTGCGGCATGATCGTGCACGAATATTCTACTGTACGTATACGCATTTTGGTTATTCTGACATTCAGTGCGCGAAAGATATTTAGAAGAACGTTTACTGCCGTGTGGTATTATATTGCCGCCTCGATCATCTTCTAGTGGCTAGGCCAGTATGTCGTCACAAGCTAGTAGACGAAAAGGCGTGCGCACAAACGGCAGGTACCATGCTGACTGACAGCTCTAATGCTGGCACATATTGTCGTTAAAGTATCTAGAATACCTACTATATAAAAATTTACCATCACCATGTCAGTCCTCCTTTAAGATATAATAAATTCACATTGATGTTTTTGTATTCGCTTTTACAAGTTCCGAAACAGATTTTTTTCTTAATTTTTTTTTCAAGTTTTTTTTAAAATTGCTTATTTGTCCATCATGATTGTAGCGACCTCTCGTCCAGCGCTCACCGTGCGAGACCATCTGGTAGACGACGCCGTCCTCGCCCGTGATGGTGACGTACTCCTGCTCCACCTCCTCCTCCTCGGCGTCGCTTCCCCCGTCCCCTCCGGACACCATCTTGGTGACGGTGACGCCGTCCTCGGTGCAGACGTCCTCGCTCGTCTCCTCTTCGTAGCCACCCCCGCTCACGTTCACCACCGTCCCCGTCGTGCCGCCAGGACTCATCTCGACCTGCACGGGCATCGACTCACGTTTACACACGGATCAAAGTAGTTGATAGCAAAATAAAAATAGTAAATACATGGTTTTACAGCATAAAGCATAAGCCTGCTTTGAGGATATAAGGTTTGTTTGTTTGCGGACCTAATGTTGATACTAAAAAAGTCAGTGTCTACACTTTACACTGGCTTAGTGTTATGAGTGCCAGTTTTAACACTGAAGCAAACGAACGGACCAAAATGGCTCATTTCACAAAAATGTGTTAGGCCGTTCGTTCGCTTCAGTGTTAAAACTGGCACTCGTAACACTAGCCTAGAAGCCAGTGTAAAGTGTAGACACTGACTTTTTTAGTGTTAGCACTAGGTCCGCGAACGAACAAACCGAACGATCATAGAAATGTTTCGTAAAAATTTTCCCTGACTAAAATTTGATATCCCATAGGCTGGCTGTATATGAGCTCCTAGCCTCCTATCAATCTTTCCCCACCAAACACTCATATTAATATTAGATTTTTTTAATGTTATTCTTATTTCTTACTAAGTAACTTAACTAAGATATTTGACTGTACCCCCCCCCCCCCCCAACTATGATCCTTCTGATTGGCGATGTTCCTGTTCAGCAAATGGGTTAGGAGAGCCTGCAGATTATGGATTAGGATTAAGAAAGATTCTATGTAAGGATAACTGGATTAGGATTGGGTCTGGATTACCTTGAGACAATTCTCCCCGGACATTTCCAAATCAGGCGGAATCTCAAACAAATTGGGGTGAGACTCGAAGGTAGGATGGCCGGAACTGATAACAGGAGCCTGGGAAATATATAGGGTTTAGCCCACGGCCCCAAGAATCTTCACAATGCCATTTGCAATAAGAAAATATGGTCATTTGAACGAATTTGAATTACTAAATTGTATTAAAAATTAACAAATACGCCTCGCTCCTACAGGAGTGTTTCCCAAGTTGTGAAATTGAGAAAAGAAAATGTGTCTCGCAAGAAGATTTCATCATTTCAGACAATGTTTTGCTGAAAAGTTACATTCTTAAGTTGAACATTAGGCCTAGTAATTAGGGACCCTGAAATTTTGTGAACGACTTTTTAGTTTTTTCACTAAATGATGCTAGAAAAGACTGTTTTATTATTAAGTAGCGAAATAAGGCAATAATCACGTTTTTCTGCTAAATTGGAGCAAAATATGGAACTTTTCCCAATTATTCAATAATTTTTAGCTTCAAAATGTGCAATTAATTTGACGGTTGGGCATTGAAATCAACATTTCTATTTTAACGTGTAGTTTGTACCATGGCAGTTGAAAATATTATTTTTGAACATGCCTAGCTAATTTCAATGACCTAAATAGTCGTTTATGTGTAAAACATGTGTATTCCCTGAAGGGTAATGAATAATGATTGCAGTGGTATTTTTATGACGAAATGATGCATTTACGTTGAGTTTATATACTGAAATTGAAGTTTTTTATAACGAAATGAGAACTTTTTACTCGCTATTTCTCAGGGTCCCTAATTACGCTTAATAGGTATTAGATTATTATTTATGTTTTCCTTCATTGTGTGCTCTCTACGTTCAGGGCTCAATTTGTACCGGAGTCCGCCAGTTAAGTAGCCCTGCACTACTATATCAGAGTGACAGTAGGGATAACATCAGATAACGAGTACTTAGTTCCACCCATTATCCGGTTTCGAGTTAGTTGGTGTTGTATTAGGGCACTCAACAGTAGAGTTATCATCCGTGCCCATAAGCGTTAAGGATCCGGTTCTTCTTTCGGGTCCATTTTAAACGTATAAATTAGTTATTTTATCTATTAAACCGCGAGAGCTATTTCTACGGAGCTGGATGGGTAACTTGGCTCCCAGAAGGGTTATATCCAGTTCCGAATGTTACTACACAATGTCATCCCTAGTATAGTCGTGTTTACATCCAGTTAGCTTCATACAAACCTCCTTTGTAGTAACTTTAAGAGATGGAACTGTGAATTTAATATGGAGTTGACTACATTGCAATATGTTAAATTAACTTTACGTACGAAAAGCGAAACCGTGGCAGAAGTTAAACCGATTCCAACTTTTCACAAATTTAAAGTTGATAAATTGGTGCAGCACAGAAGGCCAAGACCAAATTGCATCAATTGGGCTTTGCACTGCCACTTTCTCACACTCGTAGCACTACCGTAGTACAAGCCCAGTCTAGATTAAGCCACAATGCCGTGCTCAAACACTACGCGGAATGTTTGAGACGCGGCCTACAATGTTGATTGTGCCAGTACTACGGAGGTGCGACCTGCTCAAAGCTTCGCGGGCAAAGCCCAATTGCTGATTTTCATATTAACTCCACATATTTACCTATGTTCACTTATAAAGGCTAATTGGATGTAAATGTGGCTCAAAAAATGGGGCAGGAATAAGGTAGACGTTATATTTACGTTGTATGCCATGTTGGAATTGTTAACGGTGAATGGAATCTGTATCCTGTTCATCATATTCAGGTGGCGGTAATCCGTGGTAAGGTTAGGCATGCCGGGAGGACAGGGGAATACCTGGATAGGAGTGGGCCTCGGTGTATAATGCATCATCTGCCGAGGAACGCTGCCCTGAAGAAGATCCACAAGAACGTGTTACAAGTTACAACTTTCCTGCTTGTTGTTCACTGATCATAGAAAATACTAGTGTTGCCCAACGATATATTTTTCAACATCGATATCGGCGCCATTTTGACGATATCGTACCGCGATATCGAAATCTAAAAATCAATATCGATATCGCGATATCGATTTTTTTCGACTGCAATACAATCCAACCAAACTTTTAAAGGCATACAAACTATGACGCAATAAGCCCCATCAAAGCAGGGGTCATGCATGATATGTAAAGATATCACAACTTTAGTCTCATGAGCATGGGCCATCACAGATAACTCATGTTAGTGTAATAAAAAGTTATCTGCGGCGACTGGCGACTGCGTTGCTGAAATATTTATTTCCAGTTTACTATGATATCGCTTATAAAACGATATCGTGATATTTCCGATAAGACGCAAGGATATCGATATCGAAAATAGGCTCTATTTTCCCGCGATATCGATATCGTTGGGCAACACTAGAAAATACTAAACAAAATTACAAATACTATTCTTAACTTCAACTGCATTGGATTTATATGAATGGTTCCAAGTGTAGGCCAATATTATGGTTAAGTCTGTTTAGATTAAGGCTAGGCAAAAAAATTGATTATTCCGATACGATATCGACAAGTAGAAATATTTTCGATATTGATATTTGGCTTCATATCGAAATATCAAAATTTCACACAAAAAAATGCTAAATTTTGTAATTTTGGTGGAGGTGCCCGGTCATAAAACATGATTGTGAGATCGTAAAATTCGTTAAATAGGTTTATGGTGATACCTTATCAACCCTATTTGGCCACAAATTATGAATAATGGACCCACTCTTCTAATAATTTTTTTTTAAACATTTACATTTTGATTTATCGATATCATATCAAGTTTTTCGTGTGATATCGATAGTTGAATGATACGTCATAGCCCAGCCCTAGCTTAGATAGGGGTGTGGATAGGGCACCCAGCAGCTTACCTGGTCGGTGACTGCAGGGATCTTGTAGATTAAAGATAATATACTAGTACCCTAGGCCTACATATTATTATAAATAAACGACAAAAAAAGTAGAGAATTGCAGTCGTCAAATAAACAAGGCCCTGTTTAGCCAAAACAGTTAAAAATTTATTTAAAAAAACATATTTAGAGTCTACCCACTCATAACTGATTTTCAGTGGGGGACAGTTAACCAAAGCGACCAAGCCAACCCTGTAGGCCCGAGCAATTATCGCTCACTCGTCAAATGCGTCGGGGCCTACAGGGTTGGCTTGGTCGCTTTGGTTTACTGTCCCCCACTGAAAATCAATTATGTGACCGAGTAGGAAGACTCTAAATACAAATTTATTTATTTATAGAAATGCAAAATGTATTTAAAGAAAACGAAGAACGGCACACTAAATGCATGTATGAAATGTATAAATGAAACGTATCGTCCTTGAAGAACGGCATGCTACCTTGAGGCAGCGTTCATCGTCGGCGGAGGTATCCATGTCGGGCAGTATCTCCATGGGCTCGGGGCTGGGCGGGGGCGTCGCCTCCCCTGGGGCTGGGCCCGAGGATTTTCCCCCGCAGGGGGGCACAGCGTGAGGGGAGGGGGAGCCCAGGGGGGAGGGGGGGTCGCCCGCCGGAATCTCGGGCAGCGACTCAACGCCGTCGTCGTCACTCGAACTTGTTTCAACCTCTTGGAATTCCTGAGCGGACAAACGTTTTCATTAGAGTGGGATTCATCGTTTCACTGCTTGTCTTAAATCTTTAAACAGTGAAATTAAAAGCATTCAAATTACTTACCTACATTAATTTAAACATTTTTAAGTCTTTTTATGTAATGTTTTTGTGTAATGTGAAATCTTTGAGCCTCTTATGATTGCAAAATGTCAATCATTAATTTATTGGATAAGCGTAGCGAGCAAAGCGAAGATTCCATTTCACTACACTGGAGAAAAAAAGCCGGGAATGTTTTTTTTTTTTTTTCTTTCTTTTTTTGTATTTTTTTGTGTGTTTGTTAACAAACGTTCCCGGGCTAAACCCGATACTCCGATTGCGATGAAATTTTTGGAGGCCTTCGAAATCTCTGAACCTAGAAACTGCCACTTTTTTTGGAGCGCAATCGGGAAATTTTTTCTTATAAAAAACGCAATTTTAACGATTTTTTTCGATTTTTTTAAAAATTTCTTTGACTTATAACACCTACACGCTTTATCCGATTGTAATGATTTTTCACAAAACCCTTTAAATTTTAGAATTAAGATATTCGTGTGAAATTTGAGCGTAATCGAAAATTATTTCTCATGAAAATTGAAATTTTAGGGGTTTTTTCTTTTTTAAAACAATCTTTGACTTATTAACACCTACATGCTTTATCCTATTGTAATGATTTTTTCATAGAACCTTAATTTCATCAATTTATATACTCGTGTTAAATTTGAGCGCAATCGAATAATTATTCTTATGAAAATTGCAATTTTACGATTTTTATTTTTTAAAATTACGATTTTAAATTTAAAAAAAATTTAAGTTAATTTTTTATTTTTTTTAATTTAATTTAAAAAAAATCTTCGACTAAGCAATAATTTTTTTCACAGAACAACAGAAATCCGCGTTACACATGCAGCCTCAATGCACCAATTAACCCTCATCCAACAACGCGGCGGACTTAAGCGTTTTCCTAGTTGTTATTCACACAAGAGACAAATACAATTAGTGCACTATTATATTGCTGTCTAGGTAAGTGCTGAATAATTATGATATTGATATTATCTTATAATGATACGGCATGATATAAATTTTTGGAGCTTCCAAGTTTGTAATTTTTTCTTTCCTGCACTTTTATGGTTTACCCCAATCACAATCAATTCAATCATTGGTCAAGCCTAGGGAGGCACGTCAGTAATCTTTAGCACGGCCAAAACAGTTAAATACTGTATTTCATGAATCATATTCATGTGACAATAGCAACACTGAAAAGTTTAATTGAACACCAACGGCAACAGGTGATACATAACAATTAGGCCTAGCATATTTTTATTCTAATTTAGTTTGTACTCGGACTAAGTGTAAATAAAACTAATTCAAACGTGATTACTAGGGCTAGGATTGTTATGTATTTAAATATTTTTATAAAGTTCTCTAAACCTATGCCCATGATCAATTCTCAACGAATTGTTTGATTGTGATCTCAAATATATGTTTTTTTAATCAAATATTTTTGCATATTTTGTTATATTTGGTTAATAAATACATATTTCTCTTATCCTTGCCATAATCACATATTTTAAACAAAAAATCCACTATTCTTTACTTTAATAAAATCAAGAACTGTAAATTTACTTCCCAAACCATTTTCAAAATGTATTTTCTAGAACTGAAAGATTGGATACAAAAATTAATATTTTCCCACAAAAACAACTTGTGCATCAGCGAACTCGACAATACGATGTGTGACGCCGTGTTCACACTTCACTCTGAAAACCGGGTAAGTGTTTATTGTTTGGAGTTCGAAGCAAGCGGCTGCCATGAATGACCTTGCGTAAGTCGTTCCCGATTGCCCAAGTTTGCACCCGTTATTGTGAGACGTAGAGCAAAATTTTTCGCGATACAAAAATGTGCTTGTCGAAAACCGACATTCATTCAGTTCAGTTCAGTTCAGTTTATTAAGCAGTTTCATTACATGGCTATATAACAGCCATAATACATTGTCAACAAGTACACATAACAATCACAGAACACAAAATATACACTAAATACATCATGCAGTTGTCATTAATTTACTGGTAAGTACCAACTGTCCAAGCAACCATACACATCTTACTCACTAGTAGTAGTAGTACTCACTTTATAACAATAATAATAATAGTAATAATAATAATAATTAAGAATACCAATTAAAGGTTTATTATTAAAATCAACATTAAAAATTGAAAATTAAATTAAAAATTATCATATGACTGTTAATAATAGACTTAAGACTTAAATTTAAAAAGCTTCTTAAAACATATTCTCATGGTAATACATTAAGCCCAATCTAGAAATCCTCAACTCTATAAAGACAAATACCCAACATATACTCCTTTAATTTAGACTTAAACAGAGTTAAACTTTCAGTTGACTTTATATTATCAGGCAATTTATTAAAAAACTTTATTCCTGCATTGATTGGAGCCTGCATTGATTGGAGCCTTTTCTCCCAGTTTGAAATTTGAACATTTGAAAATGTGGATTTTGGTACACTGCAACGGGGGTATATAAAGACACAAGTCAGTCCAAGATGGTATTAATAAGTGACATTGTTACAAACTGCTACAATATATTCAGCAACAATAAAATTGTTTTAGTGCCAACGTATTTTTTTTCTTTCTGGTATTATATTGCACCGGACTTCATTTATGCTCATTTTTTGTGCTGGGTAGACTTGTCACTTACTGATGGTTTGTAAACAATATTTTTTTAGCTCTTTATTTGGGTTTTTTAAGCAAATATTTTTGTATTTTTAAGCACATATTTTTATGTTTTTAAGCAAATATAAAATACATATTTTGACATTTTTAAGCACATAGCACATAAAAATCCGAGCCCTAGTGATTACTGATTAGTTATTAAATAAAGATGTAAAGTTTTTGGATAACGAACCGCACAGTAATCTTGTGTAGGCCTACTGTTGTTTATGTACTGTAAGTTTACGATTCATTCTAAAAAAAATCATACTTCAAGTGGACACAAATCAATTGTAATGTTGAGAGAAAAAACCCATCAAATCATGCTTTACTGTACTCAAACTTAAACAAAACAATCATCATATCAGATACCAATAAAACAAAAGTTTTAACTACATGATGGATTTTGTAATTTCGGGATTGATTTACATAAAATCTATTACACCTACGGGAGTGTTTCCCAATTATTGAAATTGAGAAATAAACCCTCGCTCATATCTGCGTTAGGTAATGAATGACATTATTAATTGTGTTTAGATGGTCAGTTCAAAGGCAGCAGAATCGTTGCAGTACTGTTCCAATCTATTCAGATCTACAATGCACCAACAATCCAGATGTTATGAAGTTAAGTCTCAGTAGATTAGGTGTAAAGCACTCAACCGTCAATCGGGAGACCAGGGTTGTTGGCTGAGATGAATTTTTAAATTTCTGGATTGATTTACATAAAATATGTTACATCCACGGGAGTGTTTCCCGATTAATGATATTGAGAAATTACTTATTAGTGGTGTGCGGCTAAATAAAATATTCCGGCCGACCTACTAGTCCCCAACCCCGAAACCCAATTTCCAAGTAACAAAAAAAGAATCTGGGGTATGGTGGAGGTGTTGGTCCAAACTTAACGTTTCCTGGGTGCTCAAAAACGAGATAACGTCACTACTTGGGGGAGGAAGCGGTCTAGATTAGACAAAATCTCAATGAAATAATCAGGATTGGAATTCGCAATCGGGAGACCGGGGTTCGTTACCCCCTGGGATGGATATTTTAATTTCTGGATTGACTTACATAAAAGCAATTTGAATATTTTTTTAGTACCAAATAAAAAAATAAAAAAAAATGGTTTAGTTAAGCCTATACTACGCACTTTTTTTTTTTTTGTAATATTCAAATCACATGTTGTCGTAGGAGGCAGCCCAATTTTTATTTTATACCCTATGCCTATCTATCTAAACGAAAGTGCTATTCAATGATAATGGAAAATTCTCCACAAGAAAATTTGATTATTCATTTTTACATGCAGCGAGTATATTGACAGCAATTTGTCCAGCCCTAACTTGACCAAACTGTCAAAAATTCTACCCACGCAGTCCTAAAAATAATAATTAAATACGTACGATTGTGGCTTTATCCTACTTTATCCTACGTCAAGTGGATCGAATAGCCTACGTATGCAATACAGTTTGTGTTCGTTTTTGTGTTTCCCTATCGCTGCCTGCCTACTCCATTCATTTCAGGTGAGCTGTAGTGTGCGGTTATGAATGAGAACAGTTCTTGTTTGGGATGTGAATGTGATTCCACAATTGCTATTTAGTAGGGATGTGCAAACGTTCGAAATTCAAACTCAAACTTTTTTAAAGTTCGAGTTGGGTTTGAGTTCGAAAAAAAGTTCAAAGTTCGTTTTTTTTATGTATTTACTTATTTGTAGTGGTGTGCGGTCACATATTATTTGACAAGTCAAAAAATGGTTCTCAGTTTACAGGTACAAATTTAAAAACAAAAAAATGGATGGTGGAGGTGCCAGTACAAAAGTTACATACTTTCTTGGTGGAGGTGCTGGTCCAGACTTATCACTATTTTACCTTTTATGATGGTTTGATATACCTTTAAGTTGGGTTCGAGTTCAAGTTCGATACAGTTCAAAATTTTTGTAAAGTTTGAAGTTTGTTTTTTTAACTGGGAAAGTTCGAGTTCGAAGAAAAAATAGTGGGTTCGCACATCACATCCCTACTATTTAGAGTCGACCCACTCAGTCACAAAACTAATTTTCAGCGGGAGACAACATTGTACACCTAAATACTAGGGCTGTGCGAATATTCGACTTTCGAATAATATTCGCGAATATTTTGTTTCCAATATTCGATTCGAAATTCGAATAGTAACTATTCGAAATTCAAACTATTTTGGCTTCATTGCGAGTCTCGCGGTAACTGTTAAAAAGCCCGCTAAAAGAGCAAGGAGTTTGAATTATCGCCGCCAGAGCTCGACTTTGGTACAAGTACAAGAAGTTTACGTTTTCGCCGATAGATCGCGCTAACGTCGACTAAAGAAAAATTTCGTGTTGCAACAAAAATAGCATCAAAAACCTTCATAATCGGTCTTTGAACTGCTTAATTGTGATTGTTTTCACGAGTGTTCGTTGTCTTTGCGATTTTTTAATGATTAAATTAATTATTTTGGTGTTCTTGTGCTGTATTAAGTTGTGGAAGATGACGACGCGTTTGCAAGGCATTTGCCTTCAAGTTCAAACCTCAATTGGGACTTGTTGATCTTTTGACACTAGGTACTACCTTGGCCAGGCGCGGACTGGGAAGAAAAGGCCCGGGATGCTGGCATGTAGTAGGGCCTGTACGAGGATGCGTAGCAAAGCAGGGGTCTGGGGCAAATCCCCAGCTGCCGGAGGCAATTTCGCCGAATGTGAATTTTTTGGGGGGGTTCGTTATATTTTACGGCCTAAAACGCTATTTGAGGACGCGATTAACAGGCGCCAACTAGTAACACAACCCGAGCTCGCAATTCAAATCTCGCGAAAATTATATTCGAGGAAGCCTTACAACCAATAATGTAACTCGCAAGTACCAAATTGACACTCGCAAAATGCGAGCTTGTGACTGGATTTGGCAAGGTGGCGGTCAGCGGCGATCCTCCATGACGTACACTGGACATTTTGATTGAATCATTCATAGCTTTCCAATAATATTGTTATTGAACACATATATTTATGTATCCTGATCCATTGGTATTAATTGAATAAGCTAAACATGAAAGTAACTAGTTCCCACTGAAAACTGAAAAGTGAGAACACTGAACAACATTCTCTTTTGAAGAGCCGCCTAAGGCACCCCATGAGTCATCGACTCATCGTTAATATTATCTAAAGTACTTTGTTCAGCAACTCTTTTTTGCAGTCAACAAATACACAATCATATATTTTTTATTGCGTCGGGGCCTACAGGATTGGCTTAGTCGCTTTGATTTAAAGTCCCCCACTGAAAATCAGTTATATAACTGAGTGGGTAGACTCTAAATACAATTTATTTATTTATTTATTTATTTATTTTTGTCTGAAACTGAAAGTGTAGTATGTACAAATGTTCCACAGGGGCCCGGAATGTCAAAAGCCCGGGGTGCGATCGCACCCCGGCACCCCCTGCCAGTCCGCGCCTGCCTTGGGCGTAGGCTTAGGCCTAGCCCCTGTATAAAATATGTTCTGTTGATTGATTCTAGGCCTAGGCCTAGCCCTAGACTTTGGGTTTAGAAAGCCCTAGCCTAGACTAGCAGCTAGGCCTACTATCACTTATCTTTGTGATTAGGACCAGTCTAGGGCCTAGGTACCTGGGGCATGTTATCAAGTCAGACTTGTCTAGGCCTAGGCCTAAGCCAAAGGAATTGGATACACAAAGGCTAGGCCCTAGGTTTAGGCCTAGGCTAGGCAAGGGTCTAGGCCTAGTCATGTTATTAAGTCACACTTGTCTTGATTTTCAGTAGGACCTAGGCCTAGACTCAAAATATAAGCCCCTATATATTCATCTTAGGCCATCTATGGTCTATGTTTTTTTTTTTTATTTTGCTGCAACATCACCCCTCGTCAGTCACTTGAAAAGACTTGTGGATATGTTTTCTCTTTTAAAGATAGCAAGCCTAAGGTAGGCCTACATACAAATCTTGACGTTGATCTCGTGTAAATATCAAACACTAATTAATAAAACTCAACTTAATGAAAAAATGCTGTTATTTTAATCATTATTCGAAACTATTCGAAAGAAAAATTATTCGTTATTCAAACTTTTTGCATTTGAATATTCGATATTCGATTCGAAGTGAAAAATCACTATTCGCACAGCCCTAGTAAATACGATAGAGCGGTGCCGAATGCAGTTGTTGAGATGACCGCCGGTCTGTCTCAAAGAGTGGACGTGGGCCTACATCAGCCTGCATCAACATGACTACCGTATCTAGGCCTATGTCGCGTTTTGGAGAAACAGGGGTGTTACTTCCCCTCCCCATATTTGTCGTCCGATACCACTCGCACAAACAAACAAAAAATTGTGTGGCTCGCTTGTCTTGTGGTTAGCGTATCTGCTTCCAATGCAGAAGGTCCAGGGTTCGATTCCTGCAAAAGTCAGAAGTTTTTTAACTTCTGATTTGGACTTAAGTCTATCGGTTCTTTCTTGTCTTAGGAGTTTGTAAACGGTGACTTTGGAGCCATCCTAGCAACGAAGCATATAATAAATTCAGAGTTGTTCTGAATCGGCCTTGTTGATTCTGGCATTGATCCCCGGGTGTTTGCACTGTCCATTCCACTGATTGATAT
Organism: Sweltsa coloradensis; assembly: GCA_024449915.1. Classification (NCBI taxonomy): domain Eukaryota; kingdom Metazoa; phylum Arthropoda; class Insecta; order Plecoptera; family Chloroperlidae; genus Sweltsa; species Sweltsa coloradensis. Next base: position 149,881 of record JAMZAV010001692.1, on the reverse strand, counting down.
TAAAAATATCGATCTTTGGTTGGTTATCGCTCACTCGCCGATTGCGTCGGGGCCTACAGGGTTGGCTTGGTCGCTTTGATTTATTTATTTATTTATTTATTTATTTCAGTCCACTGATATATGCATTACATATATATGAGACAAACACAAATTACAAATAATAACAAAAAATATAAGTACAATACAGATTATGGTAATTACAAAATACTACAAATATCAATAACAATGCTAATTGCATTTTGTTATTATACATAATAAATATGATAATATTACATGAATACATTTTACAATTTTTAAATCATATCCAAGTGAAGAGAGAAAAAAAAGTGGTGTGAGAGAAGTGTGAAAATATAAGTTAAATTGTCCAATGGTCATCTTGGAAATTCTCTTAATGAGTAATAAGCTTTGTTTATAAGGAAGTCTTTCAATTTGTGCTTAAAGATTGTAAGTGAGTTGGAATATTTAATTGAAGCTGGTAATTTATTAAATATTGTAATACAAACGTGAGTCGGGCTTTGTCAAAGAATGTGTGGCTAGATTTTGGTATGAAAATGTTAGTATTATATCTAGTAAAATGGGAATGGTGGGCATTATTTAATGGAAAATGGTCAGGATTGGAATATACAAAAGTTGCTGCAGAGATAATTAGCGTACATGTTAGTGTGAGGATACGTAAATTTGTGAAATGTGCTTTGCACGATTGCCTACTGGATATTCCAGCAATTATCCTAACAGCACGTTTTTGAATAATAAAAATACGTTTAGCGTGAGGTGATGTACCCCAAAAAATAATGCCATAGGAAAGAAGAGAATGAATAAACGCATGATATACCATCGAAAGTATGGGGGGGTTAACAATTAATTTCAGTTTTGCGGAGCATGAAACATCCACTCAGGAGGCGAGGAACATTGATTGAATATGGGGCCCCAGTCTAACGAATCACTTATGGTCAGCCCAAGGACTTTGGTGGTTACTACTCTTGGTATACTGTGGCCCTCTAAACGGATTAATGGACTCGAGAGCACTTGCCGAGTACCAGTGCGGAAATTCAGGAAAAATGTTTTACTGGTTTGAATAGCAAGTCGATTATTTGTACTGTAAGATAACATTTGGGAAACTTGACAATTAGCAGCTTTGGTCAATTGCAAGGTAGTCTCCTTGGATGACGTAAGTAAAGAATTGATGTCATCAGCATAAAGTGTGAGTAACGCTTTAACACAAATAGGAATAGTATTGTTGTTATGTAGAAATTGACGTAGATCATTAATGTATACTATAAGAACAGAGGTCCTAAAACTGAACCTTGTGGGACGCCGTTTTGTACATTTTGAGGATTAGATAGAACTGGTACGCTAGAGGTTGCTCCCTTGATTTTGACAACTTGTGTGCGGTCCGATAAAATGAGTCGATCCAACCTAGGGCAGGTCCATTAATACCTAAAGATGCTAATTTTGCAAGAAGAATTTTATGATCAATAGTGTCAAATGCTTTGCTAAGGTCAACGAAAAGGCCAATGGCAGAGTCACCCTTATCTAGTGCCAAGTAGAGGGAGGATAAAAATGAGAAAATAGCAGTAGTCGTGGATCTCTTAGAACGAAAGCCATGTTGACAGTTATCAAGAATATCAATTCAGTGAAATACGATGTAATGCGGGATTGCATGATGAGTTCAAAGATTTTCGAAATGATGAAAGTAATGAGATGGGTCGGTAATTGTTTGGAATATGAATGTCTCCTTTTTTGTGTATAGGGATAACAATCGACTTTTTTAAGACAGATGGGAATGTTCCTTGTTCTAAAGACATATTTATGATGTGGCAGAGGGGTTCGCTAATTAATTTGGCAGTCTTGACAATAATGGCACTTGGAATGTCATCAAACCCACATGAGTATTTAGTGTGTATTTATAGTGTGTTCAACTTCAATTGGAGTTGTAGGTGAAACAAAAATTGAGAGATTTGTCTGGCATGATGAAATTGGGGAAGAACTTGGTGGCGTAGATAACTTGACTTTTTAAAAAAAACGTATTGAACTCATCTGCTATTTGTTTAGGATTTGTTATTGTTTTGCCATTAATTGACAAAGTTATGTCTGTAGATGGTTTGAGAGAACTGGTTTCTGCTTTAATGATGCTCCAAGTAGTCTTAGACTTATTCTTTGAGTTTGAAATGATTTGGCTATGAAAGAGGCGTTTAGTGGCTTTTATTTTTCGTGAGTGAATCTTTTTTTCACATTGTAAGCAGCTTTGAGTTCAGGAATGTTTGGGTTTCGTTTTACAGGCTGAGTGCATATGGTGCAGATCTGCCGATGACAAACGGACCTCAGGCGTTACCCATTTTTTTAGATTTGGGTTTGTTGTTAATTCTGTACTTAGTGAGAGGGAAGGCAACATTAAACAGTGCTACGTAACGCGAGTGGAAAGCACCAAAACAGTCATCTACATTTGTCTCTGTATATGATGAAGACCAAAGTTCCTCCTGTAGTAAGGAGACAAAATTATATACATTCTCATCAGAAATAATTCCGTTTGTATAATGTAGTTATTTTAACATTAGGAATAGCTAGGAGTTGAAGGGAGATAGCATGGTGGTCTGAAAGACCTGGGTCTATAGTTTTGGTTTTAAGAGAGTTACCGTCAAGTGTAGTGAAAATATTGTCTAGGAGGGTTGAACTAGTGGGACTAATGCGGGTTGGTGTGGAAATGGTGCTAGATAAATTAAAGAAACCATAATATCCTGAAGAAGAGTTCTTTCTTTGGATGGTTGCAGAAAGTCAATATTAAAATCGCCACATATTATCATCTCAGCCTTGGATATAATTTAGTGAGACGTATGAGAAGTTTATCAAATTTACATACAAATGTAGCTACGTCACTAGATGGGGACCTATATACTGAAAGGATTATGAAACTCTTATTAGATTACATAAAAGTGATGCCTGTACACTCAAATGTCTTCTCGATACAATATTTGTGTATTTCAGGAATAGGAGAAAACATTAAGGTGTGGTTTTGAAAGGACTGCGACACCGCCATATGGGGAATTACGACAGTAGATATTAGAATTTACGTAGATGGTATGGCAAATGTTGTAGCCTCAATATCAGATAGCCAGTGCTCCGACATACAGAATATATCTGGAGACTGCTCATCAAGAAATAATTCAACCTCTTCGCACTTATTTTTTATCGATCTGACATTCAGGGATATAATGTGTAGGTAGTTCTGTTTAATAACGGAAGGGTTTACTTTTGGAATAAACTGAACACCTTTATTTAAGTTTTGTGAAGTGATATCTTGCCACTTATGTGAAGAAGTGTGAAGAGGCGGAGTGTTAAGGCTAATGAGAGGTTTTTTGTCATTAGTATTTTTAACAGCCACGATAATGTCATTATGGCTTGGTATGTCAACTAGTCAACTATGCTTAGATTTGGATTGATTGTATTTATAGGATTTTAAATGAAGAGGTGGAGATCTGATAATTTTTTGACGCTGTTTTTGCTTCTTCCGATAATGATCAGTAAGAATTTCTATTAACTCTCTGGGGGACCATGGTTTTTGAATTCGAAGTTTTTGCCCAAGACCCTCACTTGTCATTAATTCCCTTAGCTGTTGATAATTATAATTGGAGAATTGCCTTATACCACAACTTCGGGTTGTCATGTGGTGGTAGGTTGATTCTCCCCATGAAAAAGCAGCTGGTACAGCGTCCTGCTTGGAAGTGGACGCTTGGGCCGTCTCAGACGTTCGCAAGTAGGCTGGCATCTCTTCCGACGCAGGACAGTGTACATCGTTCAGTTCGCATATGGATGTGTGTCTCTGTATTGTCATCTCCTCCGACGCAGTGGACAATACAGCGCCCTTGTGCCGAGCCAGATGATCGCACTGGGCTGTCGTCCCCTCTTTCGGTTTTGAAGATAGGGCTACCTGGAGTTGTTGGAAGTCTTGATTCTGGGAGATAGGATATCCAGGATAAGATTTGTCCGATTTTTCTGCAGTTAAGGGAGTAGAGTCTATTAGAGGGAGTGTTAAAGAATTTGAATTTTTCAATTTTGTGGTAGCTGACAGATACTCAGTTAATTTAAACGAAGGATCTTGTGTCGTCTTCGGCTGATCCAAAGCAGGCACACTATCATCCTTGGTAGACGAACTTGTCAGTTGGTCTTTGCCCCTGCATTTGTCCTTGATGGCTGGATTTGTCGGAAGTCTTGATTCTGGAGATAGGATACCCAGGACGAGATTGTCAGATTTATCTGCAGTGGAGGGAGTAGAGTCTATTAGAGAAAGTGTTATAGTATTTGAATTTTTCGATTTTTGTGTAGTTGACAGATACTCAGCTAAGTAAAGCAAAGGATCTTGTGTATCTTCGGCTGGTTCAACGAAGGCACACTATCCTCTTTAGTAAAAGAACTTGTTAGTTGTTATTTGTCCCTACACTTGTCCTTGCTGTGCTGATCGTTTTCAGAACAAGTAGTCTCTATAGTTTGTATCGTCTAACGCTGGTTTACTCTTAGTCCCATTTACAACATTAGTAGTTGTTTTCCTTCGAATGGTTATCCCTGAAGCTAGGCCTACTATCCTTGTGCTGAGTAGATGTTGTTGGTACATCATGGAACTTTTTTGCTGTAGCATTTGTGAGCCTTCTTTTTTGCACCTGAAAAGTAAACGAATCTGGGCATGGCTTCCAGTCCATTGTACTAATCATTTCAGTGATCCATATTTGTAATTTCAAGGTTCCTTTGCTATTTGGATGAAGACCATCAGTTGAAATATCAGATGATGTTAACCAATTATTAGTTTCAACAAAAACCACCTCAAGTGTACTGCACACCCATTTCAGAGAAGAATTAATCTCGGATATCACGTGGTTTGGGACATCTTTACGATATAGCAAACTTGTGTAAGCTATGTCAGCATTTGGGTAATTTTTTTTAACAGCTCGCAGCAATTGGTAGACGTTATCCATTATCTGTAATGGCTCTAGATATCTTACAGATTTGTGCCATTGTGGATTATAACAGTTGTTGTGTGTAGTTTGGCAGGATTTTGGTGTTCTTCTATGAGTTTTTGTAGCTGGTGAGGCTGGATTCCTGGATATACTCGTAGGGAATACTTATCTTGAGAAACTATTCTTCTCTTTGGCATCCTTTAAAAATAGAGTCAACTTATAACTAGTCCCACTGTGCTAACAGTCTTTGTTATCTCGCTTTTAGATGTTTGAGTCTTTGTGAATTCACAGTTGGGCGTAGGTCCAGACCTAGGTCTGGTAATGTTTCTATTATTCATTGATCTTTTATTTGTACTTTACATCAAGAGAAGGATAGGCATCGTCGTCTAAGTATTCCAGTGGTAGGTACCTGTTACTAGTTTTTTGTGATCTCTGTCCATTTAGGTCTAGGAGGTTCCTTGTAGCTTATTGTTGTTGTGTGCTGAACAGGAAAAAGTGTCTCTGTTTGTGGATTAGCATTTAAGCTTGTTTTACTGTATGCTTTAGGTTTTTGATAATATGCATATGCCTTCCTTTGTGGCATAAGTAATGGAGTAGGTTCCTTGTAGCTTATTGTTTTTGTCTGATGAATAGGAAAACTTGTCTTTTTTTGTAGATTAGCATTTAAGCATGTTTTACTGTATGCTTGAGGTTTTTGATATGCATATGCCTTCCTGTTTGGCATTAGTAGTGGAGGTCTAGGACAGTGTGGATAATTGGTATAGAGCCCATTTCCTTCATATGTGGCATGTGGACAAGAGGCCTAGGTATGTCATTATGACTAACGCCGTGGTTAGGCTTAAACTCGGATCTTACATCAGCTGTCTTTTGGCTGAACCTAGTTCCAGTTGGGTGTTCGTTATTGTAAGAGCTAGTCAGATTTAGAGTTTGCTGTTGGTTTTCAAAAGAGTTAGGATGTGGCTTTGTCATTCCATAATCTTGTTGACATTGAAGAAATGTTTCTTTTCTGAGAAGTAAATTGTTGTTCCTTTCGGTGTCAACATCAAATAGTAGCACATTGATGATTTTTTTATACATACCGCACTCGTGGCACGTTCATTTTTAGTAAAGATTAGTTTGTTAACATTCACATTTAATAAATAACTTTCACAAAGCAGATGCAAGCGGCCAAAATAAATTTATCATAACAAAATCTGCTATCTTCACATTTCGTTGCCAGGTTTCACAAAACAATCATCCATTTTAAATGGAATCTTCAAGTCAAAACTATTACAACTTTTCAAAATGATATAATACACTTACCAATTATTATAAAGTGTTCCTAACAATACCACACGTTCACGATAACGATACTTGATCAAATTCTATCAAATTAATTTCCTAAACAAACACATTATAAACAAAAATGAAAAGAAACTGGTGGAGTATGAATAGTTCTGTCAGTTTCAAGTCACTGCCTTTGTCTCCCACTAAAAACCAGTTATATAACTGAGTGGGTAGACTCTAAATACAATTTATTTATTTATTTACTTGAGGAAATTAACTAAATTTTAGCTTTTTGGCGAGTTCCCAGTCAGAATGATTTCCCGCCATCAAGAAGTTTTATAGTCAGAAACTTGAAAATGGTTAGCCAAGGTTTCACTAAAATATAATTAGTTACTCAATTCAACTTGCAGTACATGCATTATTTTATTACATCTCAATGTGGCAGATTGATAGTGTGTAGTCTAGGCCTACATTGCGTCATGGTTAGTCAATCCCAGCATATACATTCTTAAAGTTGGTGCACCTGTTAGTTAGGTACTTATTTTACTGTGTATGCAAGTTTCAAAGCAAGGCTATAAGAGTAGGCCTACACACAGAATTAAAACCACATGACAAAAATAAAATATATTCTTGAAAATTTTGGCACTTACCAACTCTGCGTTCTGCCGTAGAAGATTTCACAACATACGTAAAAGAAAGCAAAAATTAGCTTGCTATAATTCCAAAATAAAAATGTTAAATTAATATCCTATGTTCACAATGACTTGAGTAAAATGAAAATCAAACTAACCATGTGTAACTGCAAACTATCGTTGTCGACCAGCTTGATGTCTTTCGTCTTCCCGTTGAAACCCACTACTACGGGGGCTGTTTTGGCTATGGGTTTCCTCCCCCTCGCACCCGGTGTCAGCTTCTTCTGAGGCGCTACCACTGTCACGATACCTGTAGGAGAAATCAAATGTAAGATAGGCCACAAGTGTTGTTCAGTAGTATCCCTACACAACGAGTTTTATTTTATTCTTTTCCTCATCATTTATATCCTTCTATTGATATGCCCTTATTTTTGGCTTACTAGTCCATTGCATTGTTTTTTAAGTAGAGATAAGCCTCTTTGCAGTCCTCATTTATAGTTCAAGCTCAGAGAAAGGCATCCATGTCGTCGTTAAGACTTCAGACGCTCTCTATTCTGTTCGTCCCATGGAGATGCAAGTACTGCTATCGGCAGGGTGCGAATTGACGGGGGGGATGGGGGGGATTTCCCCCCTCTGGTAATTTCATCCCTGGCTCTGTTTTACTGAAAGGTATCCCTGCCGGGGATGGCTAAATCCCCACCTCTGGATTCCCATCTCATCTCATAACAAATTGTACTATGTATTATGTATCATGTATGTTTATTGTATTGCACTCGTGGGGCTTGCCCCGTTGACAATAAAGAATTAATAATAATAATATCAAGTGACTTTATAAATAAATAAATAAATAAATAAATAAATAAATAAATAAATAAATAAATACATTTTTTTTAAGAGTCTACCCACTCAGTTATATAACTGATCTCATATCATGATATCTCGTAATGTTAATAAATAATGCGTCAATTTACACATATTCCTTTCAAAATCATACCTCAGATCGCTTCTAATCTAAAACCATCTTGAGGGCAATAATCCCCCCAAATTTTTCCTCAGATCACTTCTAAGGCCATCTAGAGGGCAATAATGACCCAAAAATTTTCATCAGATCGCTTCTAAGGGCAATAATACCCAAAAAAAAATTCGCCTCCGCCGGCTTCGCCCCAGACCCCGGTTTGCCAACACAAATACTATTCTAAGCCATCCCCCCTCTGCAAAGTCGTTAATTCGCACCCTGGCTATCGGTACTGTTTATGGGCTTTTTAAGCATTACAATAATAATAATTAACAATACTAGGGTTGTGCAAATAACAGGTTTTCCATTTGAATAGTAAAAGTGTTAAAAATATTAATACCATTAATTGATCATTTAAACTTACGGCATTTAACAAAATTTCAAATAAGGCTAACATGAAGTAGGGTTCATATCTTATTCGAGTTGTATGTGACGGACTTCTCCAATTGACCTAGAACCACTCTAAATCCGATATGCAAGAACAAAACAGTCTGCTGTTAACGCAAATGATTTCAACAGTCTGGCTTTATTATGCATTTTACTAACTACTTGTTCAAAAAAATTCAAATCGGTAGTTCGAACATCAAATACATACTGGTAGTTTAGTTTTGAATCAAGTTAACACTTTTGTTAACACAATTCAAATTCAAATTTTCGAGTACTACTAGCACAACCTTAATAAATTATTAAACGAGAGAGCGAAGCGACCGAGTGTCTCCATTCAACTCAAACGGCGCTTATTCTGTGAGTCTGTCTGTACATCGAAAATCAGCCGAATCGCTGAACAGATTGCACTGAAATTTTAACCAGACATCCGGTATGAGTTTACTGAGAACTGCTAACAAAATCAGCAAGATTCGTTGCGGGACGAACGGGCGAAGAGTGAGGGCAAAGAAGCGGCTCTGCTGCCGCTGGTAGACCCCGCGCCGCGGGAAATACAAAGTAGTGCGTAAAATAAACAGTCGTCTATTCAGCCTAAAAACGGTCTCGAAAAATACCTGAAAAATACCCAGGTCCTAAAAATGCTTCCGGGTACCTAGCACCTACGTTGTGTGTCAAGGAATTATAAAAAGGCAATGTGGAAGGGGATCAGCCGGTGATAAACAAAACTGAGCCAACAACTAACAAACAATAAAGTAGGATAAAGAAAAAGCTTCCGCCTACCTGTCCCCGGCAACTTCTTCTTGGTGCTATTCAAGGTGGCGTGTGTTGATGAGAGACTGCCGCCCAGCATGGCTTGAATAGGTCGTATGCCGGACTTCACTTGGGCGGCCGGAGACGGCTTGGAAAGTATCCTAGGTGTAACGGACGTAGCAGGTCTAGAACAGAGTATAACATTCCAAGACATTTCGATGCTCAGGAAGATTTTATTTTGTGTTTTGTTCTAAAATCTGTTTATTAAGTTAATTCGCTTCCCTGCTCGCACGGCACGGGTACCCATGCTACTACTGTACATGTACCAGTACTTATTCTGTGTGTGTGCATATTTATTAGTCTTTTTATTTTATTTTATTGCTACATCCTACTTTAATCTTAGTAATAGGCATGACGACATCCATATTTGTACTATGTATAAATCTAAATCAACAGATAAATAAAGAATGACAGAGATAGGGTGCCAACAGCTTACCTTAAATTAAGTAGGTGTTCCGCAAAAGATAACATAAACACAAATGTGTATTTCTGTTTATGTCATTTTATGTTATCTTTCGCGGAAATAAAATAGATTAAATGGAGTAGGCGCGCCGCGAAAGATAACATAAACACAAATGTGTATTTGTGTTTCTGTTTATGTTATTTTATGTTAGCTTTCGTGGCACGCCTACTCCATTTAAGGTAAGCTGTTGGCACCCTAACTCTTTGTCATTCACATGATCCAGCCTTTTGGCATTCCTTTCAAACACATAGATCAATAAAGAACTTGAACTTGTTGAAACAACATTTTAAACAGGTCTACATAATATCAGAATTTAAAATTCATTTTTGAAACTTTTAATAGGCCTAGTTAAAGATTCTTTATAGCTGCATACTTGGAAAATATGTTCAAAAGTTTAATGCAACTGCACATTCCTACTAACCTGATAGGCGGTCTTAGGATCTGTGGCGGTCGAGGGACGAAGGGTGGCCTCTGTCCAGGTTTCAGGCCTGGTCTCTGCTGCATCATGGCCATCGGCCGGGGTCCAAGGACCCTCAGGGGTCGGGGTCCAGTCAAGGGGGCAAGAGGGGACCGCTTCCTAAAACCACAACAATGTAGATTACCATTTGCTGTGACACAAAATATTGTTGGCTACAAGTTTTGATTGTCAAACTGTTGTAGAGCCAGGCTTGGATGAGCTCCGTTGGATGAGCTAAGACAATTACCAAGTTTAAATGCGGAATGTGCTTTATTCTTGATCACTTAAAGCTTCAAGCAATTTTTCCTATTGGGTTGTGGTTTGCACAATAGATCATGCTACAATGTGTGATAACATCACAACACATTTTTCAAAATATTGTTTATTTTTTATTTTCTTTGGTAATAACCGACCATAAATAGGCTACCAAAGGGATATGTTTGAAGTAATTTCTAATTTCCAATGCTTCAAAAGACAATTATTTGCAAGTAAGCAATTTTTAAATTGATATTTAACACATTTAAGTTTGCACATCGGCATCTAACCGCACCAGTCCCGACTCCCGACGGACTCCCCTTGCTCTAGCTACCGTGCCTTACACATTCTCACTCACTTGATGATGGTCGTGGTCGGCGTGGGCATGCGCACCAGTCCGACGGACTCCCCTTGCTCTAGCTACCGTACCTTACACATTCTCACTCACTTGATGATGGTCGTGGTCGGCGTGGGCATGCGCACCAGTCCCGACGGACTCCCCTTGCTCTAGCTACCGTACCTTACACATTCTCACTCACTTGATGATGGTCGTGGTCGGCGTGGGCATGCGCACCAGTCCCGACGGACTCCCCTTGGGTAGCAGCTTCACCTCGTTGCCGGTCTTGATCTCCGTCGCCGTCGACGCTAGGTTCACCTTCCTCACGACGCCGGACGTCACCTGTTGGACCGAGGACGTGGTCGGGCTGGTCAGCTTCACGATGCCAGCCTGGTTCGACACGATGTAAACGCCGGATGAGAGGTTGGGCACTTGTCGCGAGTCCAGCTGGACAGACGTGCGCCAGTCATTACAACCATTGCGTCCATGATTGTACTGCGCGGGGCGGGGAGAGGGTTTCACGATCGGGTTCGGGTAATTAACTGTTTCGGGTTGACGGGTTGGGTAGGGAAATGCGGCCATTTAATAGTGCTTGTAAAAAATAAAAATAGTTACTTGTTTAATTTATTTTGGTTGCTTAACATCTCTATTAACGCACTAAGGTTATATGAGATGAAGAGTGATGATTAGAGATGTGCAAAAATGGTGACAACGGAATTCGCGATTTTTTAAAAAGTTGCAATAATCCCTTCAAATTCAATTTGCACATGAATCTCATGAATTGTGATTGAATGGTACCAATTTCCAATTCGCGAAATTTCGCGAAATTTTAGTTGATACCGCAAACTAGTGGCGAAATTAGCAATTATGTCCTTAAATGCGAATTAGGTCGCGAAATTTTAAAAAATAAAAAAATTTCAAAGTTTTGGTGGAGGTGCCGGGTCGAAGTCGAAATTAAATTAATACTTGCTGGTAGATATGGTGGAGGTGCCGGGTCATACAACGCGATTGTGAGATCTTAATAATCGTTTGAACGAGAGTAAGCTCAAAATACTTCAAATCCATATCAAAAGACACAAAAAAATGCATAATTTCGTAAATTTGGTGGAGGTGCCGGGTAGACGAAATTAATTCTGGTAAAAACTGTCGAAAACTTTGAAAACTGAAGGCTGAGATTGAGCTTAAAATTAAAGCTGATTCTGAACTTCACTCTCATGAGCTTGTTTTTCTTTGAATCATTATTCATCAATCAATCATTTTTTTTTTTTTTTTAGTTGTGCATGAGAAAATTGTGTTTTTTTTGGTAAATCGCGACAAATCGCGAATTTTTATTTTTAAGGCGCGAATTTTCAACTTTAAAAAACCATTTTTGCACATCTCTAGTGATGATGAATAACGATGAAGGACGATTACAAAAAGTACATGCCTCACGAGCGATTCGAACCAATGTCCTCGTAGAGCCATACGCTTAGGACCAGCGCCCTAAACGTATGCGACACCGTGAACAGCAAATTTTACTTATGAACAATCTTACATTATATTTACAAATTTATCCTAATTTTTTGTAATTGTCTTGTTTTTCATTGAATGGCCTTTGGTACCATATCTAGCCTACAGGTTAAGGATATAAAATAAAAATGTGCTGGCACAAGTCACAAATTTTGGAAGGAAGAAATATTGACAAATCAAACGTTATTAGCTGATTAGGTCTACCTTCCATTTGATATTTGATTCGAATATCCCAATAACAAAAATGAAAGTAGCCAAAACAAAATATTATAAATTTGATTTTTCTCAAAATATACTCAAATTGCTATGGAATTCAAATTCAAATATCATGGTACAATAGGGAATATTGCACTTAATATTTTATATTTTATTTTAATTCTTATTCATGTCTTAATAGTCACTGCACTTTTTTTTTTTTTTTTTTAATGTATTTTATTTTTGTGTAATTTAAACAAGAAGTAAATTGGACCCCCAGTTTGCGCACCAAAAATGAGCGTGTGCCATCTTTGGACGGTACTACGTCATAACTGTGTTGAGTTAAGGCCAATTGGAAACTAAATGTACGTATATTTGTACATATTTACATACAGACGGCGGTGCTCGCCCATCCGCTCAACAACAAACACGACTCCACAGCCACTTAAACGATGTACATTTTCACCGTCTTTTGTTTTTCTTTTTTCGTATGTGACAGGAGATTTCGCGAGATCATTGTGATAAAGAATTACGAGCATTTTGTCTTGAATTTTTGCACAGTCTAGGACTATCATGGTATTCTTTATCTACAATAGGCTTTAATTAGTCATCAAAGTAAGGTTTTTGTGCGGGATGTGTGTCAGAACATGAACGTGCAGGCCTAGGGTTGGCAAGTTAAGCCAAGGGCTTGTCAAGTGAGTAATTTAACCTTTTCAGGAGTGGGTTTTTTTAAACATTTTTTTGCAGATTATTTAACTTGGTCTATAAAACTAGGAATGTACATTTAAGTTCTGAAGATGACTTCATTGATGAAGGGTTCAATATTCAAGTAAAAAAAAAAAAAAAAAAAAAATGGAAAAAAAAATTTGTTGGGGAAAATTTCAAAATTTAAAAATTTAAAAAAAAAATTGTTAGCAAAGTGCGCGGACGTAATATTACGGCCGTACTCTAGAAAAGGTTAAGTGTATTCACATACCAAGGCCTATATCCTACAGGAACGATTGGCCTAGACTGTTGTACTATAAATAATTTTCTACATCTAGGTCTAGACCTAGGACTGTTTCAGTTTTGTTTTTTGATTGCAATGTCATTTTTTCTCGTTTTCTGGCTAGGCGTTAAATGTAAAATGTCCGCCATCTGTTTAAATTACTGTAGGCTACGCTAGGTGCTGCTTTTTTAAAACACCGCCGTCTGGATGTATGTATGTATGTGTATCCAGACAGCGTTGGTTCCACACAGTTCTGACTTCATAGCCGTTTTTGCCGCTCTAAAAAAATGCTGTTTTTAAAACGGCTATAAATTATTGGATTATTATTTCACGGAAAAACAAAGTACATATTTGTAATCGGAACGAAATATTTCTTCTAAAAAATCTATTTGTACGTATTTGACGGAAGTGGAATATTCCCTATTGTGTAAAAACTAAAAACTAGACTATACACATTCATTGATTTCTAACTTTTAGATTAATATAGTCATCATTTGTTTTGTTATCCTTTCATCAGAAATTGTGCTTTATAGATTTGTTAGTAGGCCTACTAGTTGGTAGGCTTACAGCAGCTCAGTGAGCTAAGTGTCAAGTTTGAAATTACCGAACCGTAATTCACACGTAGGCTAGTAGAATAGCGAGTAAAATAACACGGAAAAGCAGTTTCTTAATTAATGAGGAGAATTTTTAGAATAGGATGCGTGTGCGGAATGCCTAGATTTCGGGCACAAGATTGTGAAATCAATTTCTCATTCAATTTGGTTTGATTTCAGTACTTTTATTTTTTATCGTTTGTTTAAAATCTCCTAAACCAACACAGCAGACTACCTTCAAATTAAATACAATTACGACAAAACAAAGAAGAATTGTACTTCCATGTTGTGTCTTGAAGTCGGTTGGACAAAATAATGTAATGAGACTGAATAATCCATTTCAGTTGTCGGACTATAACATTGTGCAACTTTTACAGTAAGAATGTAATGAGACTGCTTAAAAATACCTCAATCTCATTCCATTTTCAAGAATAAAAGTTAAAAATTCTAGGGCTATGCGAGTACTCGATTTCTCGAGCTTTTTCCAGCTCTATTTTTGAGCTCGCGCTGAGCCGAGCTTGGTTTTAGGCTCGATTTATTCAACCGAGCGCGCAATTTATTCGAGCCGAGCTTATAAAAACACGCAATTTGCTCATTTTCATAGTCTTGTCAACAAAGACTTTCGCGGAAAAATGCGGCGTCTTCTTGGTTCATTCAACAACACAACAAAACATCTATGCGACGGCCGATGAGTAGGTCTACAACCAGCTGTAGTCTGTGTCTTCGCTAGCACTCAACAGTCGATGCGCCGGCCAGCCTAACCAGCTGTAGCCTGTGTCTACGCTAGCACTCGACAGTCAATGCAATTCGCCGCCCAGCCCTGGCGGTCAGCCAGCCGGCCGGCGAGAGCGAGAGAGAAGAGAGATGCTACTAGACTGGGTTGAGACGAGGCTAGCTAGTCAGTTCGTAGAGCTTGCGTCGTGAGAAACGAGATTAGAATTTCGCTGCCGTGCCGAAGCAAGTATGGTAAGACGAGATCATTTTGAAAACGCTCGGCTCGAAGATCAAGCTTTTTTTTAATACTCGGCTCGGCTCGACTTAAAAATTCTAGGCTCGCACAGCCCTAAAACTTCTCATTCATATAGCCTACACAGTTTGAAAACAGGTTTCATTTCCGCACTCCCCTAAAAGATAGGAAGACTGGAATGGCAACATACCTTGATGATACCCTGAGAGTTGGCTACGAGGATGGGAGGTGGTGCGGGCGCGATCTTGACCGGAGTCCTCAACGTCGGAGATCCCTTCATTCCGTTGACGTTCAGCTGGGACTTTTTGGGGCTGCCCGACTTCATAAGCGAGAGAGACTTCAGCAAACCTACGATAAACAAACGTCATTTCTTTGAGTTTCAAGTCAATTGAGAAGGCATTTTCAGCTGTATGTTAGGCCATCTTTAGTACGTTTTGTATAAACTGTGAATGTAGTCGATCGAACGAAGCAAATAAGTAATAACTCCCCAGCGATTTCAAGCTGAATGTCCACCAAAATCTGTTTTCAAAAACATGCATGAAACCGTAGGCTTAGTCATGGAGTAAGAATACCTACCATATATATCCTAGTTAAGGTGACCATATTTCAAATCGGAAAATCCGGGAAAAACTACCCAAAGGGAAAAGGGTCTGGACAAACAAAACAATGGGTGGTGTGGTGGGATGCCCCCCACCAACAGCGCCGCAGGTGATTTTTTAAAAATACGTGTTTTTGACGTGGTTTGAAATGTTTTAGAATATGATACAGGAGTATTTCCTGACTCAGCAATTCGAGAAATTATTATTATTAATTATTATTAATAAATATTATTATTAATATGGCTTCACATACCAGGAGTTTTCTTCTCGTCATTGTCATCTCCACTTCCTTCGTCCATTGACGGTATTTCGAGCTTAATCTTCTTTTCGGTCGTGGATTCTTCCGAGTCGCTGTCCCCATCCATTTTTCGCTTTCCTGTAGGATGAAAGTGTGTTTTCATAATCCTATGGTACAATAGGGATTAGTATGTCTCATTCATAAGCTTGCATTTAGAAGCAAATTGACATACTGTACAATGGTACATGTAGATAGCCAACCAATATACCCTACTGTGTTTTCCAAATAGGCTGATCTGTGTGACAAAATAGGGGAAGGCCATTTCAATTTTGATATTGTCGAGGAAAAGTAGGTAGATCTAGGTTTAACATAATTATGCCTTTTGACTTAGTTGTGCTTGGGAAAAGAAGACCAACACACAGCTTAATTCAAAAGATAAAGCCATGTGGTCCAAAACTTCTTTAAACTGTTTTGTTTTTTCTTGTTATTGTATTTATTATTTAGAAAATGTGTTCCGTATATGTATTGAGAAGCAACAATGGCTCAGTTGAGCTGAGCTGGTGTTCTTTCTCCCCCGGACAAAACTATTAATAAAATAGAAAATTACTGGCCAAAATACATTTCTAAATGTATGTATGTATGTATGAAACTAGTCATGGGGGGAAGATTAAAAATATTATTTCTTTTTCTTGTTGATGCATATTCCCAATATTTATAAATTAATTGAACTTAACACTGTTCTTAGGTGAGAAAATAAATTTTTAAATTTAAATTAAAAATATTAAATTTTTAAATTTAAATTAAAAATTTATTTTCTTACCTAAGAACAGTGTTAAGTTCAATTAATTTATAAATATCATTTACCTGTTCTACTAAAGTTTCTTTTAAAATAAAATCATATTCCCAATGTCGAGACTTAAGTGTCTGGGACAGACATGTACACGGCACGCTCGTAAGCACTCAAATTCACATGTAAAACGCTCTGGAGAAAAATTGAAACTACGTACCAGTATGTGAATTCTAAAATGCACAAGACAGATATTTTTATGCAGAAGAACATAAAACAAACAGAATTGCATTATGTAATAAACCCTACTATACACCATGGTTACGCATAAAGTCGACGCATCGGGAAAAATAAGAAGTTGCTCCTGTCGCGTTGACTTTACGCTCAACAATGGTGTATAGTAAGATTTATTATATAAAGCAATTCTGTTTGTTGTCACGTTCTGCATAAAAATATCTGTCTTGTGCATTTTAGAATTTTCAATTTTTCTCCAGAGCGTTGTACATCTTAATTTGAGTCTGTCTCGTGTCTGTCTCGTGAAGACTCTTTAAATAGCTGCCCGATCAAAGTATACAAATTACGTTACGGTAGATGGTTGATTGATTACAATGGTCGATACATTTTGTGTGTTAAAAATAATAAATCAAAATTATCAGTCTTTATGTAGAGCGGAATTACAGAAATTATGATGCCTAATTAGAACTTATATTCCAACAAGCCAGGTGATAATACATTAATTGTGAACAATGAACAAACTACAAACATGCAAAAAGAGGTGAAAGTTCCTCTACAGTGGCCTCGAGGAAACCGAGCCCGGGAACCGATTGTCTTTGACACTAAGGGTGCGTGTAAAGTGAACAACGAAGATGGCGGCAAGACTTACCCATGGAGCCACACCAGGACTTGACGTTCTCCATCGCCTTCATTTTACTGCTGCGAGCCAGCCGACTGAAATAACATTAACATTGAATCAAGGCTTGGAAACTTTTTGGCACTCATTTGCAAACCTAGAGAACCAATTATTACCCAGAAGCAATTACCTGCACTAAAAATTTAGTAATAGTTGGCTAGGTAAAAACTGAGCCTGGTTCATACCCTTCCGGGTCAAGTTTTTTTTAAATATTTAAAAGGAGATGGAACAATTTACTATAAAAACTACATCGAAACATTTACACGAGTGGGCAATAGATTTTTTTTTTAAAAAATCATGGGGTTGTAGTAAAGTGTGCAAAACACCCGATACGGGTTAAAGTACCAATGAGGCATTAAGTAATGAATGACAAGTCAGTACCCTGCACATTGCACATAGGTTTTTAGTGATTAAGCGAGCGAAGCGAGCGTTTTCATTTGACTCTGCCGGAAAAATTAGTCACTGGTTTTGTTTTTTTTTTTTTTGTTTGTATGTCTGCGCGGTGACGTTCGTACGGAGGCTCGGATCGCGTTGAAAATTTTGACCATCCGCAAGCTTCGTTCTTGATTGAATGCCATTAGTTTTGTGACAAAATCGTTCAAAAAGTTTAAAAGTTACATTAAAGTTAATCGAAAGTTTTTTTTTCAAACTAACCGGCGACAAAATCTGAGATAGCCAAATCATTTAGAATGTCCGTCCGGTCACGAATATGTTAATTTTAGTTTGATCCGATAAGTAATGTAGATGGAAATTACATTATAACAAAAGTAACGTTGCCATGGCAACGAAAAGACGCGCGAAGTTTGAAGTTTCTAATGCACTGCCACCTAGAAGTAATCAAAATACTTTCGAGGAAGCAGTCTATTATTTTGTCAACAAAGAGTTTAAATAGTTTTCCCAAGGAGTCAAGGTCCTCTAGATGGCGGTGGATTTTAACCACAAAGTAAAGGTTTATTTACTCTTGGGTTTACCCAAATACCTGGGCAATAATAAATAATATTGGAAACATGGCCCTGTGGACAGCGAACGTCGCAAATTTTAAAATTTAAAAAAATGTGCAATGTGGGTCTAGCTATAGCACGTGCTCGCTTATCAACGCGTCCAACTGAGCGTTTCCTAGTTTAGTCATTAATCATTATCTATTACTAGTCATTCTGTCATTACTATTGAGTATTTAGTGTTACACTACACTGAACACTAGTGTTAGCTGGCTGGATCCAGCCATAGACAAGGGGAGGGAATAGGTGGTTTCTTGTGTCGCCTCATCTTTGCCACCATTCGTGTCATGAGGTTGATGAGGTCCATGACATCAAATGTCAGTGCTCGCCTCTAGTTTCGCGTAGAAAAATACTTCCCTATGTACCTAATATGTGTTTGCAAGGTGTTCTTTGCCTATTTTAAGTTTTAACCAATAGAAGAATGCTCCAAGCTAAAATATTCTACCCTGGGCCCAGATGGGCATAAACACTGTGGTTGAAAGAGTTTTCAGAAGAAGGTTGGACAGATGTGTCGAGAATGATGGAGCAATCCAGACTATTTAAAATACAAATGGGTTCGTGAACTGCAGTATTTTCAGGAATCCAGCTGGCACAGTACCATGGCAAATACACCAAGTGAATTGAGAGGTATTAATTCCAAGCCCCGTCTCATTGGGCAAGTGATCAGGTTCTAGACCAGCAGTGCAATTCTATAAGGATAACGTGAATGTCGCTATGGATATATCAATCATTATTCATTATCAATCAGTTAACCATGCTATTTTTATTGGAAATCAATCCAGAAATCAAAAATCCATCTCAGCGGCCCAACAATACAGATGTTATGAAGTAAACCGTCTCGGTAGCTAAAGCACCCAGCCAGCAATTGGGAGACCAGGGTTCGTTACCACGCTGAGTGGGATTTTTAAATTTCTGGATTGATTTCCATATAAAATCAATTAATGATACTAATCAATAAATGAAATTGAGAAAGAAATTATATTTTCAGAAATAACAATAATTGATACACATTCACATTTTCTTTATAGAATTGCACTGCACAGTCCCTCAAACATTTTGTACATGCATACCACCTATCTGGCATACAGTCTGTCCAATTTATTTATTTATTTATTTATTTATTTATTTATTTATTTGGACAACAAATAACAATACAAAGTACAGTTAAAGTTTATAACAGTTTTCACCGTGTAGTCCATTTTTGCTAAACATAGACTAGTTGTTACATAAGTATTAATATAATATAATATAAGTATTTTACAAAATAGTATAGGCCTATAGCCTATTATATGGTACCTCCTACTAATAATAAAATATAGCAATTATTAGGTAGTTCTGTCTGTCATAAAGTCTTTTATGCTGTAGTATGCCTTTTGTATTAGGAATTTAGTTAGTTCATTTTTGAATTTGATGTGTTCTGTTATGTTTTTTATTGATTGGGGGAGTTTATTGAATAGAGTTTTATTCAAATAATCAGAGTTTTTTTACCTAGGTTTGTACAATATTGGTTAAGATTGAGGTTATTTTTGTTCCTTGTGTTGTGGGTGTGTATGCCACTGTTGACTGTGAGAGTGTGGATGTTTTTTCTTATGACTAAAATTGACTTGAGAATGTAAAGGCATGTAACTGTAAGAATGTTTAGTGTAATAAAGTAGGGTTTGCAATGCTCCGTCGGCTTAAGGGTACATAATGCCCTGATTGCTCGTTTTTGCGTGATGAATACCTTGTCGATATGAGTCGATATTCCCCAAAATTCGATTCCATATGTCAAGTACGTTTCAAATAGAGAAAAGTAACATATTTTAGCAGTTGATATGTTGCTTATTTGTTTGATGCTCTTAATTGCAAAACAAGGTGAGCTGAGTTTTGGTATTAGGGTGTTGATGTGGGCATGCCAGGTTAAGTTGTTATCTATTGTTATTCCCAATAATTTTGCTTGTGTAGATGATTCTACTGTGGATTTATCATGTGAATTTGTAATGCAAGGTATTTGGTTGAGTGATTTGTTTTTTTGGAATGAATGGAATTGAATAAATTTGGTTTTTGATGAGTTTAGCAGTTGTTTGTTCACCGTAAACCATTCGGTGGATTCGGTAATTCTTTTATCTGCCTTCTCTTGAAGTTGTATTGTCTCATTAGCGGTAATACTTGTAGTGAAGTCATCTGCAAAAAGCTCTGCATCCTCGATGTTATCAGGTAGATCATTAACAAAGATGATAAAAAATAGTGGGCCAAGGATTGATCCTTGTGGAACGCCACAAATTACTTTTTCATAGTCAGATCTAGTCTTTGTAAGTTTGTTGTCTTTTAGTTCAGTCATTTCGACGCATTGCAGTCGGTCAGTCAGGTAAGAAGTTATAAGCTTTAGACCATTCCCACGTATGCCATAGTACTCTAGTTTGGCTAGTAGTATTGTATGGTCAACACAATCAAACGCTTTTGTGAGGTCGCAGAATATACCCAATGTGGGTAAATTTAGGTCTACTGCTCCGACAACAGTTTTAAGAAATCTACTGATTGTGTCGCTTGTTGATTTGCCTTGTCTAAATCCATTTTGCCTCTCTAGCCAACAACAAAAGTTCAGTGTGCTTTTTTACTGACAAGCATAAAATAAATGATAAAATATTCTTACAATGCATATTTTTTTATGCAGTATTTGTTAATATGAAACAATTAACAAATCATTACACTTCATATTATGTTAATGTGTAAATTGTTATTAAATAACTTTCATTCATCATTTAATCAAATAGGCCTAGTAGTGGAGCGAGTTATATTCTATTTGGGAAAATCAATTTGGTTAGTCGGGAAATACTGCCATATTATGTGCAATTATTAAATACAATTAAAAAATTTAAAAAACCGTACTCAACTGAGGATCGATCTCGGATCTTTCACTTACCGGGCACGGGGCAACATCCTAACCAGTAGTCTGTTAATTCTTATTACAGGAGTGTTTCCTTAATAATGATGATTTTGTTGTGTCGTATTAATGCACTAAGGCTATTTGAGACGAGGAGTGGTGAACTGGCGATAGATGAAGATGGATAATTAAAAAAAAAAAAACATGCCTTTTGGGGGATGCAAACCCACATCCATGTAGAGCCATACACTTCGGACCAGCGTCCTAATCTTATGCACCACCGCAGACGGCGAGTATCTTAAACTGAGACATACACAGCTGCAGTCTAGCAGGATAACCACAGTTAGACACTCTTGTACACCCTAGACCAGGGGGGTGAGACTCGACGCAAAATCCACGTGGTTTGGTTGATTTCCGTGCTGTATTCCGACAATCGGTAGACTCAACGAATCTTTCGATTCCGTCTGCTATTTGGTTGACGGAAACACTTTCGACAGTCGTAAATTTGTAAACAACAAAATCCTCCATTTTTATTTCGATAACTTAGCATTATATTTTGCTTAAATACCTGAATATTTTGTGATTTGTTGGTCACAGTACCTTGTTTGACTCTTTATAATTTGTTTATTGATTGCACAATAGGTACTTTGTTTCCATTATTGTTTATTATAAACAAAGTACGGTAATTAACAAACATACCTTAAATTTGACGTTGTTTGTGTACACAAGATAAAAAACCAAAACACGGCTGCACAAAAACTCACTGCCTTATAAATATGTGGCTGGCTAGTTTCTTCTTACATAATCATGGCGGTGGATTTTATAACGAAGCTTCCGATTGGCTAAACAATGGTAAAATCCTTGCCACAGACGCAAGTCACGGAATGCTTTCGAAAATCGGAAACGAAACTCGAGTCTACCGAATGTCGGAATTGTTTCTTCATGGACGGAATCAGATTATTCAAAACCACGTGGAAGTTGAGGCCCGTCGAGTCTCACCCCCCAGAAGTGAATCAAGAGTATGGTAGATACAACTAAATTTACTTGGCCAATGGTATACATAAAAACAATCAAGGTGCCAGGATATAAAAACAACCAGGGAGCCAAGTTTTGAACCATAATGTTAATAATCTTTCAACGTTTTTAGTGGTTATGTGGTCTGAAATCGACAAATTAATCAAAGGGTTAGTCGTCCCACAACGCCTTTTTCTACCCTCGACAAAATAGCCCATGCATTGATGCTAGTTGTCATTATCGCCCTGTAGATACTTGTATCACAAGGCTTAAATCCGAAAACAATTGGTTAGCTCTCTAGGCAATTACGATATTATAATTAGGCATTCGAATATGAATTATAAATAATATTGATTTATGGTCCTACCCCAGGGATTTAAGGAATCGTAGAGTATTGAATTATATTGAATCGAATTGTTCAAATGCACTTTGATTTATTTGATTTTTATCAAAACATAAATTTCAAATCTTGGGTCTCTGGTAAATGGAACATATTAATATTATGAATAAACAAAATCGTACGTATAGTAATTCCACAGCATTTATTTTACTAAAAAATAATTCTTCTAATGAAGGAGGTAGGCATTCAACATTTAAACATCATACTTATTTACTAAACCCTCATTAATTAAAACTTGGTTTTAATACAAGTTTCTGTTAAATTAAAAACTGTTAGTGAATGTTCTACAAAAACCTCACATACATGGTGATTGGCAACCATTAGTTCACATAACAACATTGACAATCATTTATACTATCACAATTCTTAGGTTAACATTAACAAAGTACTAGTACTGTATTTAATATGTAATTACAAAATTGGCCACTGTTTGAACAAATATGTTTATGTAAAAGGCTTGGTCTAGGGGTCTGTCCATAAACAATAAAGGGCCCCCATTTGACCGTGCATGCATTTTTTTTTAAAATTAATGAACACTAACTGGTAGTATGGTTAAAATGACCGAAGCAGGAAACCTATAGCCAAGAAGAGAAATCTGGAAAGATGTGGACAATACGATTGTGGCAGGATAGAAAGAATTGAACAAATTTTGTGGGAAAAATCCAACCTGACCACTGCTAGAAGCGGGAATCGGATTCTGATAAAGATTGTTAAAAAATACATAAATATTTCACTTTGTGACAAATTATATCATTGAGAAAACTTCCGATTTAAAATATTTTCTTTGCAAATAACAAAATGTATGCTATATAAAATTATCAATAAACGTCCCATTCTGCTACAAATGCTGCTTTTGCATCTTTAAACCAATTTTTATGTTTTTAGTATTT
Source organism: Sweltsa coloradensis (assembly GCA_024449915.1). NCBI lineage: Eukaryota > Metazoa > Arthropoda > Insecta > Plecoptera > Chloroperlidae > Sweltsa > Sweltsa coloradensis. The sequence continues at coordinate 126,365 of JAMZAV010001692.1, read as the reverse complement.
AAAATTAAACGTACGCAGACTAAGATTGTATGTACAATAGCTAGAGATGTGCAAAAATGGTGACAACGAAATTTGCGAATTTTTTTAAAGTTGCAGTAATCCCTTCAAATTCATTTTGTACATGAATCTCATGAATTGTGATTGAATGGTACCAATTTCCAATTTGCGAATTTTTGCGAAATTTTAGTTGATACCGCAAACTAGTGGCGAAATTTGCAATTATGTCCTTAAATGCGAATTAGGTCACGAAAAAAAAATAAAAAATAAATCAAAGTTTTGGTGGAGGTGCCGGGTCGAAGTCGAAATTAAATTAACACTGGCTGGTACATATGGTGGAGGTGCCGGGTCATACAACGCGATTGTGAGATCGTAATAATCGTTTGAATGAGTAAGCTCAAAATACTTCATATCCATATCAAAAGACATTACATAAAAAATGCATAATTTCGTAAATTTGGTGGAGGTAGACGAAATTAATTCTGGTAAAAACTGTCGGAAACTTTGAAAACTGAAGGCTGAAATTGAGCTTAAAATTATAACTGATTCTGAACTTCACTCTCATGAGCTTGTTTTTCTTTTAAATCATTAAAATCAATCAAATTATCCTGAAACTTGGATTTTTTTTTCTTTTTTTAGGTTGTGCATGAGAAAATTGAGATTTTTGGTAAATCGCGACAAATCGCGAATTTTTATTTTTAAGGCACGAATTTTCAAACTTTTAAAAACATTTTTGCACATCTCTAACAATAGCATACAGTAGGCCTAGTTTCCCATAGGAAAAGTATTGTTTTTTAAAATACTAGTATAAACAAACATTGTGCTGTTTGGTATAATTGTTTCTCAACACCATCATTTATGGACAGTTGGATATCCACGGACAGCCGTTGTTCATTGTTCCCTGTACTTTTTTCTAGAAGCCATAACAAGTATGACAATCTCTAATTTTACATCATCCTTGTAACTTTGGGGCAAGATTGATAGACAACTTGTGATAAATTCCACAAATATTTCATCTTCCTTCTCTGGCTTTATAATCCGTTCTCCGATCTCAATCAACTTCTTCATTCGCTTCGTCATCTCACTGTCCTCTACGGAGGACGAAGACGAATGACGGAGACGCTTTGCTGGTACGTTGCCTTCATCATCTCCTGGACGTCTTTTATTAAGCACCAAACTCGAGGAATGATGAACAGGGAAATCCACATTCATCCGAACTGCAACATAGAAATTAGCATGATTATTGTATTTTATAGCACACATTATCTTTAGAAGGCTGATCAATATATTTGATAAAGCAAATGGTAATTTTTAAACAACTAGCTATTTAAATTTAAATTGATTCATTGTTTAATGTTAATTAGCAAAAACCTTAACACTTGGCAAAATGGTTAGGCTTGGCCCAAATTCAAATTTGTAACCGCTCTTGAGGCATTTACGTTTATTTACTACTAGTAGTGTTTTTCAGGAATTATTATCCAGGTTCGAACTACAGAACCCGGTTCCAAACCGGTTCTATAGCGACCCGGTTCCAACTTTTCAAACCGGTTCCATTTTTTCAAGTTCTACTACACATACAACAGTGAACTTCACGGACACATTTTCTCGAAGTTTCCCCACAAAAATAGTATTTTCTACGCACCGTTTCTTGTGCGGTCTATTTACACGGAACCCGTGATGACTTAGTCAGCTATCTATCCTACATCATTAGCGGATTATCAACCATTCGAATGGCCTTGATGCACGAGGCTGCTACATGACACTTGACTGTCGGCAGTCGTACGTAACAAAGCGCGGGCGCCGAAGCCAGCTCACTCCCAGCCGTACAGTCGCTTCCAAACAACACGCACGTAAGGCTGATACATTGAACAAAAATTGACCTTTAGAAACCGGTTCCGGCATGGAGGAACCGGCTTGAACTTTTTGGACCCAATGTAATCACTAATTAATAATTATATATATATATATATCTCTATGTCATTATAGTCTACTGAAGGAAGAGCTAACGTTTTCAGATTCTTCGTTGAACTTCGGTGTGCAATATGGGCAAATTATTATGGGAAATATCCTGGTAACTTTCAAGCTCAAAAGTTAGTGGTACTACTCTATCATATTATAACAAAACATCTAAATACTTAACTGAAGTATAAAAAAAGTAAAAATGATGGAGGTACCAGCAAATACTGTACCGGTACCGTCTGAAGAATACGCCGAAGATCGCACTAAATCTGGGGTTATATTTGAAGCACACATATAGCAGCATATTTGAAATTTTACGTAGTTTCATATGTCCAACATATTTAATATTGATTGATGATTATTATCAATCAGTTGAGCCCTTGCATGCCTACACACAAGCATGGTTTTGAGTTATTTTTTTTTTAAGAATAGTCCTACCACCATACACGAATTTAATATTCCGCTGTAGGGATATTATGGACATATTATGCATTCACTATGAAAAGAAACAACGTAGGAATAATAAATAGTAAATAACTCATGATAGGTGTTGTAAATAATAAATTGTTATCAAAAATGCAACATAATAATTGAAATCAATTAAATACAGTATTCAATACTATTCTACAAATATTTTAATTCTATTTCAAGTACTAGGCCCTATTATGATGATGATTTTCGTAGCTCAACGTCTCTATTAATAAACTCGGGCTTTGCGAGACGAGACAATGAGTGGTGATAGATGAGGGTGAAGGACAATTACAAAAAAAGTAAAAATCCATGCCTTTTGCGGGATTCGAACCCAAGTCCTGGTAGAGTCATACACTTCGGACCAGCACCCTAATAGTATGTACCACCGTAGACGCCTTTCAAGCATTAAAAATAAGTTTTTATTGTTTGACATTAGTGTAGTCAATTTAAGTAGTGTCTCTCACCAGTACATCACTAAGTGTTTTTGTGCTTTGACATGTGCTGTATCTAGCATCGCGTAACATAACCTGCAGCTAAATCTTGTCCGGTTATCCTTAGTGCAACCTAGTCTACACTTAGTGTGCATTTGTACTGCACTACGTGTAATGCGCGTTATTATTACGTCTTGCTCAATGTTTACTCACAGATTTCTTAGTGCAGCATTCTACAAGAACAGTTTGTATAGTGATGTGTCAGACAGAGCGGTAATGTCTTGTCAAAGATTGGCCGTTCGTCGATGATTTTCTCTTTCTTACACGAACTTAAAAAACTCAGCAACGATGAAACAACAGCAAAGTATGTCTAAAATACAGTACAGTAGCTTGTTCCACCCGTTTTCACTTTCCAAATCATCTTCTCATGATTGTACTTAGTCTCTAAGCCGCAATCAATATCCATTTGCTATGTGATTCAACTGAAATAATGGTAATGAATCATGATAATACTGCAGGGAATGTAACATTAATTAAAACATTCAGGGGTGTGTGAATTGACTGAATAGTGAATAGTGTTAAGGTTCGAATAAAATACTAGTTGATAAAAAGCTTGAATATGGAATACAAACATTAATTTTGTTATTTAAACCGAATATCCAATAGTAGCCTATCACAAATAGGTCTAGGTACTAGTGATGATGACATAGGGTACTCGGGTACTTGATTCCAAACCGACTCCATTTTCAAGGAGTTGATTCCTTCGAACGTGTGTTGCAGTGTCAGATATTATATTTATGTCAGATAACCTAGATCATAGGGGTGCAAACGTTCGAAATTCGAACTCGAATTTTTTTTAAGTTCGAGTTCGGTTCGAGTTCAAAAAAAAACTTTTTTTTTTTTTTACTAATTTGTAGTGGTGTGTGGTCACATATTATTTGACAAGTCAAAAAATGGTTCCCAGTTTACAGGTACAAATTTAAAAAACAAAAAATGGATGGTGGAAGTGCCAGTCCAGAAGTTACATACTTTCTTGGGTGGAGGTGCCGGTCCAGACTTATCACCATTTCAACCTATTATGACGGTTTGATATACCTGTAAGTTGGGTTCGAGTTCGAGTTCGATACACAGTTCAAAATTTTTGTTAAGTTCGAAGTTCGTTTTTTTAACTGGGAAAGTTTGAGTTCGAGTTCGAAGTCAAAATAGTGGGTTCGCACATCCCTGTTCCCTACTAGATTATGCTGTTTAATACCAAGCCAACCTTACATACAAACAATATAGAGTTGTTACTTGCTGCCAAAACATGTAGTGTGTTATACTCAGCCTAAAACAAATTTGGCCAAGGAGGGTGTTTAGCACTGGTCAAGGCTAACCACTTGTTCCTTATTTTTATTGCCGATCGAGGAGTCAACTTCTATATTTACTACCCGATGTCATCACTACTAGGTATCGTACCGTATTTACTTGATTGTACAAAATCGTATCCAACGTTTTTGAAACTCTGTTTTTACAATATTCAATAGTAGTGTTCCTAAACTTGCTTTGTTCACCCCTGACTTTGCAAAACTGTACAAAATAGTGAATAGATTGCAACAGGCGACGAAACAATTGCCAAACTTGGGGTTGCCCACAGAAAACCAGCACCTCGCTACAGTGGACGAGTCTGCTTCAAAACTACAAACTATGGCACCTACATATTAGCAAATATTAGTCGGATTTTGAATATTCACACACCCGTAATATCTAATTAGTAATTAGTAATAAATAACTGTAATACAATATGTAATCAATTTGTGTAACCTCATGAATGTTGTAGAAAAATCCAATACACATCAAACATTAAACAAGTCGAAATATAGGCAATCGGTGGTCTCAAACCTAGTCTGTGACTCTAACCCAACCCAGAGGTAGCTCTACAGAACACATGAGCAACCCTCGACAATCCCACTCGCAAGCTCGCAATTTGAAAGTGAAAATTTGTTGCTTGCGAGTTGGCAAATTGACACTCGCAGATAACTTATCGTGCGACCGCGCTTTTTTACGATCTAGCATTTGAATCGCCGCGCCTGCCATACAACTACCGCGCATAACCTGATGCGCAGCATGGCTTGTTACCAACCACTCGCCAAAAACGAAGTATCAAAAAGTCAAGGTCAAGTTCCAGGCTACCCAACAACGCACATAACAAAGAGATGAGACGCCTAAACTAGGCATAAAATCGACGCGAACGACGAAACCATTCTTAATTATGTTTTAACTTCATCTGACGCTATTGGAGAGAAATATGAGAATCCACCGACAACCCTAAATCCCGTGCAACATCCTCCTGATGATAAGTGTAATAACGAAATCGTGAAACTTGTCGAGCATCTCGCAGACTTGCAAACGTCAGCTGCTAGGTTGAAATCACAATAGGCCTAGGGTCTAGGCCATCCGTGATCTTGAATTTAGTTTTGTGAATCATAATAAACGAAAGTAGTGTTTATTTTAATTATAAAATCAGTGACCTTGCCCATCCTCATGCAAAACATAAGACGTAAATCCAGCAGGTGGTAGGCCCTAGGCCTATTTGAACTCGCATTGTGCCGCGGTCCTAGGCCTAGGCTTTGTGTGGCCTAGGCCTAAGTGACCGAGGATCGAACTCCTATGACGTGACGCAAGGAGTTAGTAATGCAATATACGCTTTCTTTAAATCCTTTTTTTAAGATTAAATGTCACCTCAAATTGCGTTTTAGGCCACCAAATATAACACAGGACCCCAAAAACATTCCGACTTTGGCGGATTTGCCTCCGGCGGCTGGGGCTTTGCCCCAGACCCCGGTTTACCCGCGCCACCTCGTTGCGAGTGGATGTTACGCCGTGCGAGAATACGCCTTATGGATTTGTCGAGGGTTGCACATGAGGAACATGACCTCAGCACAATGTAATCAAGAATGATTTTATTTAGGTATTTACTAGTAGCGTAGTATATTAGGCATATTTGCTATGATAAGCTTACGTACAGCGATAGCCCTGATAGGAAGTGAAGGCCTATTACAATCACTTAGCGCACATAAATTACAGAAGTTATCAAGTTTGTCCCATTGAATTCATATGCAGGAGGCCTACAACAGTTCACATCCAATTGCCGCCCGGCAAACCTGACGAAAAGTTGAAAAAACTCCAACTTTTCGGTAATTTCCATAACTTTTGTGATTGAGGAATGCACAAAACAAAAGGCTTAAAATACCAATCCATATCAACTCCCATCTAGATGATTCACCAGTAATCTAATCATTGTAAAATAGTAGGCTGGCTATAAATGCACATTTAAGCGATTGTCTCATGTAATTTGCACGTGCTAAGTGATTGTGAATGGGCCTTGATAGCAAAATAAAGCAAACTAATTGAAAATCATAATTCAATCATATTCATGAATCATGAAATTTTTCTAGGATATGGTGCACTTACCGTTCATTCCCATTTCACGGGATATTGCAGCGAGCATCTTCTTGTAATTTGGTCTTGACTCTTGGAAGGTTTAACAGTTTTCGTCAAATTCAACGGCGTTCAGAAACGGGAAATTCAAACGTTCATGCATTTCACTGGCTGCCCTAGGCTGCACTGAGTGCAGGTAGGGTTGCCATAATTTAAACTCAAGGTAGCGGGACAAATGTGTTTCCTGTTTAGGCAAAAATAGCATGGGGGGTTTGGGGGGCTGAGCCCCCTAACAATAGCGCCGTAGACGAAATCTTGTAAAACTGTTTTTAGAGTGCGTTCTAATTCTAAGTGTTTTAGAAAAAAATACCAGGCTAATGAATGAAAATATGGTCGTTTTTATAGTGCAAAAACTAGAAAACTATCAAAAATACATTGGAATCGAAATTGTTTCTACCATGCGGGACAATGGTGTCCCTCTTGATGTATTGGTAGGACGTGGGACTTAAAATTGAATATCGGGACTGTCTCGCCGAAATTGGGTCGTATGGCAACCTTAAGTGCAGGTCACGTATTTTGCGGTCGTTTTACGATAACTCCGGAGCAAATATTCCCACTTTCCGCTGGTCACGTTGATCTTTGCGAGTGCAATACCGGGCAATAAATTTGGCTCGGCCTTCACATGCCAGACCATCGATTGCAGTGTGATTCCAATTTCAATCATATGCACGCACGTAGGTACTATAAAATCTACATTACATTGATGGACAAATTAATTAAAATGTGTCCGGGTCCCGGAATGTACAACATTAAGTGAAAAAAAACAAAATGCATTCAGATTATGTTTTAGATACCAATATACATAGTAGTTTGTACTATGTAATGTATATTGAGGTTAGTAGGGCCAAGTAGCATATTTATTAATTTTGAGAATGTAGGGTCATAAGCCTAGGCTTCTGGATAAATTTGCGGGTTATGTTTTCATGTATTTTTACTGGCAATACAATTCCAATGCCAGTTGATGAAGCATTGGCCAGCTTATGAATTCTGTTACCACTACAATCAAGTAGCTTTCCTTAAAGAATTTATAAAAATACTGATACCTTCCGTAAATACCTACTTCTACGGTAATTTTGATTTTGTGTCATCCCCATGTGCTAAGTTTTAAACTTGAAGTTAACGTGAATTATACACGTATTTTTGCAAGAAACTCCGTGTAACACTGGAGCTTAGATTCATACCTTGTCTAGAGAAGTAACTAGAGCCTTTGAGAAGTCCTAAAGTGGTACCTACCCCGATTGACAAAACACTGACTGTGCAATCGGCCATGTTGCAGAGACTGTGCCTTTGTAATGTGGAGAATCAAGGCAGTTTGCCACAGTGGCGTTGGTTGAACTAACACACTTGAATAGCGTGCGGATACATTGCTTAAGCTGGTTCAGTCTTTAGATACAGTAAGAACTCTCTTATCCGAGTTGGATGAGACCGGGGGCACCTCGGATTTGCAAAAAACTCGGATGGCGCGGTTCATTTGTTTATTTGCTCTCGTAGCATAGCCTGATGTGGTAAAATGATATATGACACATGTAATGGATAAAGGAACATAAAATACACACGATACACTTCATACAGGGTATACTAAATGATTTAATAGCTTGTAAATCAAGCTCACAAACACACGTACACAATTAGGCCTACATGTCGTAATAAAAACGTATGTCTAGGCCTAAACTCGACGCAGTAGGCCTAGGCCTAGGCCTACAATGCAAACATAGGCCTAGGCCTAGGCCTAGCTCTCTTTCTCATGTGGGAAAACCTCTCACTACTATGCCCGCGCTGAAGCTCACGACGCAAGATAAGTCTGGGAAAGAAATAAGATAAGCCCAGGAATAACAATTCAATGCGTTGTGATTACGAATTTCGTGAATCGGTTGAAACATGATTGCATCTAATTCCACAACGACCATCTTTGAACAGCTGTGTGTGAGATGGCTGGATGGTATGCGCACGCGCATGTGCGCGACGCACACTGACCTCTATATGCTCAGTGGGTGACACTGACGCTTACCGGCGATGCGCCCGACGCACACTGACCATTGAACTCTATATGCTCAGTAGACTGATGCACACTGCTCGAAAGTCGAGATATATCGCCGATCTATCTTCTTTGCACTCACTCGTAAGGCATGCCTACAAATGTATGCGAGTACATTTAAAAAAGTGCGTCGCGGCGTCTGTAATTATTTTTATTATTTATTTACGTATTTAAAACTTTTTTTTTATTTTTTTTTAGGCGGCTCGGTTAACACGGTACATCGGATAAGCGGAGATCGGATAAGAGAGTTCTTACTGTAGTTAGTAGATAGAGTTGTGCGAACCTGGATTTTTAAATTTCGAACCGAACCTCGAACCTGCATTTACAAAGTTCGCGAACCTCGAACCTCGAACCGAACCTTTTTTTTTAAAGGGGAAGGGAATCACATGGGCACTGAAGAAAAACTGATCATTGATCCAAATCTAGGCTGAGGAGCTTAGGCCTAGGGCCTAGGTTCCCTGGCTTATCTCGCACAATAATAATATTACAAGTATCAAATACAGCGCATTCTTGTCATAAATGTCCAGGGATTCTTCTGATGTATTTTTAATCATGTGGGGAAAACGTTTTAGGGGTAGGGTAGCCTAGGCCTAGCCTAGCCTAGCCTAACCATCTTCAGACGAAAAATCATAATAATATCGATCAAATTAAGCGGCAATGCAACTTTTATAGCCAAACCTGAAGACAACACATCAAAATCAACATTAATAATGGTTTCTTATGATCTTAAACTGTTAAAAAACACGCATCTTGGTTAGGTCGCCCTAGGCCTAGGCCTAGGTAGGCTTACGGGATACTACATTCGGACCGTCATCACTTCCCGATGAAAAATCATTACAAGATTGATGAAATCATAGAGAAATAACGATGAAATAAAGCGGCAATGTCACTTTCATAGCCAAACCTGAAGACAAAATCGACATTATTACCGGAGCCTAGGGCTAGGCCTAGCTCGGACTGCTTACATTTGGACCGTTACTTTCCGATGAAAATTGAAAACTCATTAGTAAATCGATAAAATTACGCGTCGATGCCATTATAATCTTTTTCGCCTGAAGAAAATCCACCAGCATCAACAATAAATAACTATTTCTTGCTATCTCAAGTGTCCAGAATATTTACGCGTCAAGAAAAATCCGCCATTTTAAGATTTTGCAAGTTGCATAATATGCACTGCTTACAGCGCTAATTCGACTTTCGATTATCGAGCGGCGACCGCGGTAGACTTGTATCGATCGGTCGATGCTGTAGGCGTCGCTCCGGAAGGCTAAAGAGAAGTAATTTAAATTTAAAGCGCATTTTGGTACTAGAATACGAAGCAGGTTATTGTTTAAGGGCTATAAAGTTACAACCAAATACTAATTAGTAAACTACTAAATAGGCCCACTACCCTACACACAAAATTTTGCAAACTCAAACTCAAACGACAGGCAGGGCAAATTGCAAACAACAATACAATTAATTTAATTACAAACAAATCATATGAAATAAAGTATAAACCAATCTCTACTGGATGACTATAAAACACATAACGACAAGAATGATCATAAGAATGTAAATACGGGCCCAGGAAAACAAAACAACACAATGTTTTGCAAGTTGCAAGTCATACCAAATTTAAACTAATAATTTCTTGACTAGTAGGTCTATATTTTCTACCCCAATTCAGAAAACAATCTTAAATGGACAATCATAGGACTATTAGGCTTAACTGGATTTAACTGAAATTGAGTAGAAGGGTTCATGTAAAAACAGCTATGAATTTTACATGGAGAACTGTAAAATGTTCCTCAAAGCACTTAGACTTAGGCCCCTATGTCAAAAATGAGGTAAATAACATGAATTTAATAATATTTATAATATTTAAAATATATAAATAACTAAATAAGTAATAATTATTACACTTAATAAAAGGAGATAATTACTAGATGAACTGTATTTACACGCATATAAGCTAAGCACTTCTTTTCCTAATTTGATCCCCTCTAAAACCGACTGTGGCTTATCTCCGTAGGTGGGGGAAAAAAATCATCAATTTTACGTCAATATACATAATATTAAATATTTGAACAGTGAGCGCTTTGAAAAGTTGCTACGTGGGTTCCGCCATACTCTAGGCCATGCCGCAGCATTGTCCGCGCATCATCGTGGGTCGATACAGTGCCACTGGCTACTAGAAGCATTTTACACGACGATATAGGTGCGGCATTTGTAGCGAAGCCTAGCGATACGCACGCACTCATTACCTCTCCTCCGCTCACTCCGAAACACAGGCTACCAGTCGACCGCTCTCTCTCTCTCTCTCCTCGCCTGCCCATGCGCTGCCTTCAGTAACTCGCTGGCAGTCAAGGAGATAAGGCCGTCATACAGGCAGGTGGAGTTTCCGCGCTCACTCGTAATTGTCACGTTGCGTAACGCACTGCATTCCAAACTTCAAATTACGATGCCAGCGTTACACAATAATAAAACAATGAACAGGCCACTTTCTTTACTGACAAAAGATCGCCTCTTTCCTGGAAGACAACCCTGCAGACCACTCTTTCAACTGATCGCGCTTGGTTGCGAGAGGGGGAAGGGAAATACATAGTGGTAAACCATTAAAAATGATAAAACTAGGCATTGTATTGTCTCTGTTTGAAGTGACTAACTTGTTGCGACCAACACATTATTCTTCACTATTTATTTATGCATCTATTCCAACATTTTGGGCTGCGGCTTATATGCGTGGGCGGCTTATATGCGTGTAAATACGGTAGGCCTAATCAGATTCGTATTTCTGGTTAAAATTAAAAACAACTTGGTTTTGTTTTGTATAAAAGCGGTGAATAGAGCTTAAAATTTTGATGAAAGTTACGTAAAATATTTTTCTTTAATAGGCTATTTTTGAGAATTTTGGGACTGGGGTCTTGAAAAAGATGTAGGCTACAGCCTTACAGGTTACAATTAAAAATGTAGTGCTGAAAGGAAGGTATTTGCGGCAATATCTAAAAACACATCCCATCTTTGCAAATCAATTCAAACATTTATTTTTATTTTTATTTTAATAAATCAATAAATTTAAATTAATTAATTAATTAATAGCAAATAAATAAATAAATACACCAAACACTTGTTTTTAGTGGTATATTTGCAAAGATGTCATGTGTTTTAGGTCTCACCATAAATACCTGCCTTTCAGAACTACATTTTTAAATGTTTAAAATGTTGTTACCATAATAAATAAATTAGTAGGTCTACCTGCATTTGGTTGTACTAATTAAACACAGTGCATAACATTAACTCTCTCCCTTGCATAGTGTACTAAAGCGTAGTGAAGTAATGTGTTGCCTCCGTGTGTGGAATATGCAAGGGAGATGGTTAACCGGTATTACTAAAACAATTACCGTATCGGACCGAATATAGCGCGATGTTTTTTTCCGAAAATACTATCTCTAAAACAGCACTCGCGTTATTTTCACGCTCTTGCATTTGAAATAGCGCCTGAACATAGGCCACCCGCAATACAACTCCTGCGCATCGCCCCGCCCACCCACTCGACGCCAGCTGATCCCGTGAGGCGGGCGGGTGACGTCATCACGGGCTCCGCGGCAAAAGGCCGCGGGAATATCGCCGCGTATCACGGTTCACGGGTTCCGCGGAAAATGACTACCAAAATAACTGTGCGTACAATTAAAAGTTTTTGCTTGGGAATCGATCCCGAATCGATTTTAGGTCACAATGATCGATTTGTAGTCCCTTAATCAGACTGGTGAACTGTGGTTGGCCTATGTGAGCTTGTGCTTGGCCCTACCCTGTTAAAAAACATAGGACTAGGCCCTAACATTGTTCAAAATGTTTTGTTGTAAGAATGAAACTTGAGTCAATTCATTCATTGCTTTGTAAATAAAAAATGTTTCTTGTACATTTTAATTTTCTTTAATTTTTCTTTTTTCTTGAAATGATTCTGAAAAATTCGGGGTCGTGTTATATTCGAGATCGTGCTATATTCGGTCCAATACGGTATGTGTAATAAAACTTGTACAGGTAAAACAACAAATTACTAGTGCAGAGTTGAAGTCAAACGTATCAGAATTGAGATTACCCGACCAACTCCGGTCCTAACAGTCGGATTCACCTTCGAGGGCAGTGTTTGGTCACCCGTCAACTTTCTCTTCGGTCCAGGTTTAGTTTTGAGCAATGATGATGATGCAGCCCTCGTTATTTTTACGGACTTATCGGGCAAAATTTCGTCTTCTTGTAAGGGGTCAATTTCTTCCACTTCTTTCTTTGGGGTTATCTTTGTAGGTGTCTGCAAAATGTAATATTACATTATTATTATTATATTGACTACCCTGAATAGGCCTATAAGCCTACCTTCTTTTCATTATTTCAAGTCTCAAAGTCCCTTTTCAGCTAATATTTGCATGTTTTTTAATATCTCAACAAGAAGAGTTTGGGGGTCGGCTTATATTCAGGGTCGGCCTATATTCGGCACAATAAGGTAATTAAAACAGCCTAGAGCAGTAAACTCTCTGTGCAATTAATCTAAATGCAGAAGAGAAATATTGGTGGACTTTTTATTAATATAAAGTGGGATACCACTTTCAGAATACGTAACTTACTACAAACAGTAATATTATTAAATTTACAACCAAAAAAATGTATTATTGACCAGACTCAAATTATAAATTAATTAGCCATAATAATATCTCGTTTAGGCCCTACCATAAAATTACTTGAATTAAATAACAGGCAATGCTTTGGAAGTACAAAACAGGAAATAGAGTCGATTTATGAATGTTTAGTGGATGTTAACTACAGCACACCAGCCAAGAAGCAAACATATTATAACCACAACCTGACCCATGGTAGAACCAAACAACATACAAGTACACACTACACAGAACACATACGTATTACATTAGAATTTCCCTATAAAGACGGCACTAGTGATTTGGATCGTCTATTCTAAAGCTTTGGTATTTAGAGGCCACTTCCCAGACAGAATTGGGTACAAAACAAAACATTGCTCACTGAATACGCTCCGTTTGCCAACTAATAGAGCCAGAAGACTAATAGTAGGGATGACATCGGGTACTCGGGTACCCGACTCCTACCCGACTCCTGTTGGAGTCGACTCCATTTTCAAGGAGGCGGGTAAAAAAAAAAAACTTTTTTTTTTTATGACAAATTGAATGAGATTGCACTTGTTGTCTTGTTAGTCGTTCTTATCTCAAAACGTAAACATAACAAATCAGCGAGTCTTGGCCAGGCCAAGAGACAAGCAAGCTAGTGGTACGTAGCGGGTGGAGGGGGGTGGGGTGGCCGGACAGCCTTGTGCAACCCCACTGAAAATCAGTTATATAACTGAGTGGGTAGACTCATACAATTTATTTATTATTTATTTAACTAGAGTTGTGGGCTAAAAATAACTTTTGCATAAAAAAATAAAAATAAAATAAAAAATAAAATTGCGGATCGGGGAGTCGACTCCTACCCGGTTCCCAAGGCTCCGGAGTCGACTCCAATATTTACTACCCGATGTCATCACTAACTAATAGTAAAGACTGGATTGTTTAGGAAAGCTACATCTATGCTAAAATGCTATTCAATTTTCAGTACTACTTTTGAATGCGTTTTTATGCGGATTTTTACAAAATGGCAGTTTTGGCAATGCTTTGAGTATGTTTGGTATATTTTTTTGAAAACAAATTGTTTAACTTAGCATAGATCTAAGCTTAATAAAGTACCTTGCTTAAAGCATAACACACTATCTTTAATCATCATCAATCAGATGCTTTTTGAGAGAGTATGTTTTAATTAAGACAATTAACATGGGCAAGATAGGGGCTAACAAGCAGTGGGAAGTGCCTTCTTAAAAGACACAGGGCCACACATAGAAATTAAATGAATGACAACGTACAACCAGTGTTCCAAGCGGGGACTTCTGCCGGGAGGGACCCCTAGTCCCCGGTTGGACGGTGGGTTTATTCTTCAGGACTTGGGTCCCTTTCGGGGGCCTCCCTCGGCCTCGTTTTACAATTACCTGGCGAGGAGAAATCAGTTGTAATTGTAGGTATTGTGACTTGCGGCTTGCCCAAAAGAAACGGGCTTTTAATTTCATCGGGTAAAAGTGACAAAAATAACACTGAAAAAAGGTGGTTTAGTCATACGTATAGGCCTAATATAGAACTTCAATCATTAGGGTATTATTTAGAAGCCGAATGCAATGCAGCCAAATGGCATTGTGTTTAGATGGTGCCATGAGTGCCATGAGTATGACATATTTTGCCCAAGGTCTACGAGGGCAGCTGTGACGTAAATGGAAAAAGGCCATGGGAGAAAATATGTTGCCCTCACACACAAGTTACTAAAGAATTTAATTCTAGACATAACACATTCTACCTCAGAAACAACTGGAACAGAAATAGGAAAATGCTCAACAGAAAAATGGGGATGAATAAGGGGAAACATAGAGGGCAACAACAAGGTTAAACGCATGGCGTGACGGACAGAAACGACACAGTTCAAGTTGAAGAATTTTTTTTTTAAATACAAAAATTAAAAGCATCTGCAACGAACTCGAGTGTTTGAAAGTTGTAACTAGTGTACTATATATGCAAGCCATGCAAGACGGAGAACAAGGAAGGCTAGTCTTGTATAAGGCTACTTGTACTGGGACTGGCAAGGTAGTGCAAAGCAATGCCCAACAGACAGCATGAAGAAAGAGGGAAATGAAGAACTGCAGAGCAATTCTCTAAGCGCTGCGTTTCAATGTGGTGGCTTTACTATCACGTTTAATGCGGACCTTAGAGAATCCCCCCGCAGATCTAGTAACGGGGAAAATATTGAGACAACTGTTTTACTTGGACCGGAGATTTCTCTTCCTCCTTGTCTTCCGGAATAGCCTCGGTCTCATCTTCGCTCGTTACAGTTCCCGGTTCGTCGGCGTCCATCTCTGCGTCGGGCGTGACCCGAGCCTCACCCGAAAGTTCCTTGCCCTTGAACAAATATTACAGATTCTTTCAAAGACAGGACGTGTTGCAAGATACCTACTCAAGAGTCCCAAATTATACATTTTTGTAGATTATTATAAATAATATAAATTAACATAAAGTAATAACTAAAAAGTAATATAACTTAAATCCTCAAGCCAAAGATAAATTATTTTTAATACTTTTGTATACCTATGCAAAAGGTAATACCCACAGTATAGGCCATTAGTAGGCCTACTAGACCTGGCTACAATAAATTGCTTAATTATTATTTTTGTTGGCCGGTGCATTTTCGGTGATGCCCAAGATCAATGGTGGAAACACCCTTTACCCAACAAAATGATTTTGGAACAGTAGACTAGTAATAGATTTTTGGCACAAATTATTATTTCTTTAATCGTGCTAGTTTTGTTAAAAGCAGAAGAGGAATAATAAGAAGAATACTGAATTGAAAATTTTTGTGATTGCATTTGAATACAAATATAATTTTTTTTAAATGTTAGGCCTAGACCTATTAACTCTTAAAAGAAAACCCCGTTTTAAAAGCGTTTCAACAGTGGATATTAAAACTTGTCTCCTTGCATGGTAAGTTCACAAGAAATGTTACGACAAAGACGTATCTGTCCGACTACTGATTAGTTTCGCCGACTCTCTCACCATCTTGTTAATGGCTGCCTCCGCCTCCACCGCCAGCGCGGTACACGAGAGTATCGCCTGGCCGGCCGCCGTCCACGACGACCGCAGCTCGTGGTCTAGTTTGCACCAGCGGTTGTACAACGCCCACGACGATTCCTTCTCCTTCAGCGCCACCGTGGACTTCCACAGCAGGAACGCCCAGACCTGGGGCTTGTCCTCCTGAGGAGAGGAAACCAAAACATTCAACCGTTGACTGCAGAGTGCGAAATGAAGGCTTGGCAGGGGGGGGGGGGTGGTTTAGTACATTACTTGTATGGGCTGTATGGGGTCTGGGGCAAAGCCCCAGCCGGCGGAGCCAAATTTATTTTGAGGTGTTATTGGGTTGCCCTCGAGATGGCCTTAGAAGGTATCTGAGGTACTATTTTGAAAGGATAAAAAGAGTCCATTGGATTGGTTTATTAATGTACAAACACTTCATGGCTAGGAATATGTGTAAATTGACGGATTATTAAAATCACTTGATATGTTATGAGATGGAAATCCAGAGGTGGGGATTTAGCCACCCCAGGCGGGGATACCTTTCAGTAAAACAGAGCCAAGGACGAAATTACCAGAGGGGAAATCCCCCCCTGTCAATTCCCACCCTGGTTGACTTGATGATCGAGCAGCCCTAGTAGGTCTTCCGTCTAGATCAACTCTAGCAAGAAAACTAAGGCTATAGATGCACTAGTTGAAATATTTTCCAACAATACTGATACTGATAGTCTGATAGAGGTGTATCGAAGTTTACTCACAGTAATACTGGTTCTAAAGGCCGGCTTGCCACAGTTCTCGTCACCCTTGTGTTCATTGAACTCCTCGATAAAATGGAATACATTGTGACAACGACCGCACACCAGCACGTCCAGTCTTCGCGCCTCTGCTTGCGCCTCTGTGAATCATTACAAAACAGTCTTGCATTACAGCTTATATGCCTAGCAATAAAACCCCCGTCACAGTATACCGATCTTTTACAGTACCGGTACAGCGAAACTTCAATGCACTGCTAGCAGGGTGATTTGCTGTCGTGGTCGGTTGCGCGTACCACCGCGACACTAGTGCGCCCTAGCGAAATTGAGAGTCAACTAAAAGCCTCCACCGTCTAAAACTCAGTGATTTACACACAATTGTACAACGAGCTTCGTAGGCTTCCTTTGAAAATAACATTGTTACCAGTACAGTATAAAATTAATAACAACTTCACAAAAAACTTTTTTTTTAAACTATAATATTATTAACATTTTTTTATTTATCGGGTTGTTTCGTAGCGGCGGTAGTGATATCTTTCTGTCAGATATAAAGATATCACTACCGCCGCTACGAAACAACCCGATAAATAAAAAAATGTCATCAACGGGTAGCGAGACATTTAAAAGTTTTATAATATTATTATCTCGGCCCAACAGTCATTGTTAGTTGACTCTGACTTTCGCTAAGGTCGAGCGTGACGGTTTGATAGTGTGTTTCGCTAGCGAGTTTCACTACTGTAGGCATTGGTATACTGTGCCCCCGTGGTCCAAAACAATGAATGAGAACAATATCTAAAAGCTTGGGGGAAAGAAGTAGACTTCTAGCCGGTCTTTCTGTTGAAATCACAAATTATAATTAGGACAACTTAGTACCTTAATTAGACTCTCCGCTATAGTAGCCCCCCTCTACTAACTATACTTAAAATGAGATGACCACTGTTGACCACTGTTGACAAAAACATCACCTTACTTGTGGAATAAGTTATCAGACTACAACCCATTACATTGTTTGCAACTTCCAACTGCACAGGAGTACTGGGTAACAGTCTCATTTGAAATTCAAATCAAGTAGGCCTAAATGTAATTTGAAATGGCGGCAAAAACCTGGACAGGATTTTAGGGGATAAAGAACAAAGGAAGATGCAGAAGAGTGGGAGAGATGTGATTGTGGGAGGATCCAAAGAAGTGGAAAAATTTTGTTGCAAAACCCAAGCTGACCCTGCCAGAAACGGAAAACTGCTATTGATAATGATGATAATATAAGACCTAGGGTACAGCCTACCAGTAAGCATAGGCCTACGATGAATGCCTACCGGTACCAACTCTTTGACATCTTACCTTTAGCTATGGCCTTGGTTATGTTTATACTTTCTACCAAGGCCCCACCATCCTCCCCTTCCGGCTCGCTCATTGCTCACTAGTTGGTATTATCTAGCCGTCTTGGGATAGAGTCGATACAGGACAGATAACTAGGCTGTAAAAGAGAATTAAACTATTCAGGACTTTGACAACTGAGGTCTTGTGTTAGTAAGCAGTGTTTTATTTTGTTCAATACCAGTAGGTAATCATATTTTAATAGGACGTAAACAGGAAGAAAAAACTTTGTGTACGACAACATTCAGCAATCCGAGTCTGCTTTGACTGCGAGTTGCAACATAGACCACTCATCTAGTCCAGTGCTTACAGTCAATGGACTTGTTTTACGCAATTGCCACCTAATAAAATACATGTTCCAGACAGAGGCGGCTCTACCATAAGGGCATTGGGGCATGTGCTCCTCCTACTCTTCCCGACAACAATCACTCACATTTACGAGTTGTAGACGTCGTGGTACACATTTACATAAAATCAAATAGGTAGTTTGTATTTTCAATTTGAACGCGCGCGCGATAAGGAAACAGCGAACAACGCTTGACTGGAATGAGCCTTCTACGGGCTAGACGAAGTTGCGCCCAGGTTGCGCCTGCGCAGTCAGTTTTATTCGGAAATAGCCGAATCGTTGCCTCGCAATAAGCGTTGGAACTCCGGCAGGATGGGCATGATTTTAGTCGGCCCAGAGCTGTGGTGAGGAGAACACGTTACGCGCTGCTGCGTTGTGCGGGTAATCGAGGAATTCGCCGTGTCCAAAGAAAGAAGATTACCTACAACTTATTTACAGGCATTAAAATACCAGGTAAATTTGCATGTGCTGCTATTATCTTCTTTTACTTTAGGCAAGGTCAAAAAATATAGATAAAATATAAATTACTAGTTTTAAATGATAACTGATTTGTGCCCAGGCCCATATTAACCATTAGGCTAACTATTCTCTAGGCTCTTTTTAGGGGCGCAACTTTGTTGCGCACTAAAAAAATATTGAAAATATTTTTGTGTTATGAGTATAGTTCTCCCTTGCTCAAATCGCTGTAAAGGCTGTCTTGGAGCTAAATATATGCCAAAATTTTTCGCCTCCGGCGGCTGGGGCTTCGCCCCAGACCCCTTGTAGCCCACGCAAGTCCATTCAAATATATTGTGCCCTGCCTATTTTAAACCCCACGAGCCGCCACTGGTTCCAGATATCAATTCATCTCAATTGCTGACAAAATGACGTCTAGGTCCAAAGCAGAGATTTTTCCTTCAAATTAATTTAGGTACCTAAAGGAAAGCAGGGTGGCATTGACAATACAATTTGCATAATAATGCATTGTAATGTAACGTTGGCATGTACCTACACTGTAGGTTCCCAATGCCAGCAAAATGTACATTGATTAATGTCACCATGCATCTAGCACAGTTAAGTTAATGCCTCCCTCTCCTAAACTATTCATGCCATCTGGCATTTTGTCAAATCATTTTTATTTATTTATTTTACTTTTAAAGGTCTATATATTATTTCGGCAAACATTTCAGAGTCTACCATTGACTCCCTGCCCGATGAACTGAGCAGGATAGAAAAGGAGGCAGTCTTATATTGGATAGCAAGACAGAAGAATGGCTAAAGAGGTCAACTTCGCACGAAAAAAAAAAAGGAAAAAAAGTATATTAAAAGGAATGTTGTTGATAAACCCTGAGGAACTCCAACAGAGATATTATTATTATCGGAGAGAAACTAGACTTCAGTGCCGACTTCATAAGTGTGGGTTACCCCAACTTTTTGTTGCCTGTTACTAAGATAGAATTTGATAAGAGCTAGTCGGGGTGCCTCTGAGTGATGCCGTAGTAACTGCATTTGTCCAGCAGGATGTTATGATTCAGTCAATGCTTTATAGTGGCGTCTTCTACCTGTTAAAAAACATAGGACTAGGCCCTAACATTGTTCAAAATGTTTTGTTGTAAGAATGAAACTTGAGTCAATTCATTCATTGCTTTGTAAATAAAAAATGTTTCTTGTACATTTTAATTTTCTTTAATTTTTCTTTTTTCTTGAAATGATTCTG
Organism: Sweltsa coloradensis; assembly: GCA_024449915.1. Lineage (NCBI taxonomy): Eukaryota > Metazoa > Arthropoda > Insecta > Plecoptera > Chloroperlidae > Sweltsa > Sweltsa coloradensis. Next base: position 106,181 of record JAMZAV010001692.1, on the reverse strand, counting down.
AAAAATTCGGGGTCGTGTTATATTCGAGATCGTGCTATATTCGGTCCAATACGGTATGTGTAATAAAACTTGTACAGGTAAAACAACAAATTACTAGTGCAGAGTTCAAGTGTGAAATTGTCAAACGTATCAGAATTGAGATTACCCGACCAACTCCGGTCCTAACAGTCGGATTCACCTTCGAGGGCAGTGTTTGGTCACCCGTCAACTTTCTCTTCGGTCCAGGTTTAGTTTTGAGCAATGATGATGATGCAGCCCTCGTTATTTTTACGGACTTATCGGGCAAAATTTCGTCTTCTTGTAAGGGGTCAATTTCTTCCACTTCTTTCTTTGGGGTTATCTTTGTAGGTGTCTGCAAAATGTAATATTACATTATTATTATTATATTGACTACCCTGAATAGGCCTATAAGCCTACCTTCTTTTCATTATTTCAAGTCTCAAAGTCCCTTTTCAGCTAATATTTGCATGTTTTTTAATATCTCAACAAGAAGAGTTTGGGGGTCGGCTTATATTCAGGGTCGGCCTATATTCGGCACAATAAGGTAATTAAAACAGCCTAGAGCAGTAAACTCTCTGTGCAATTAATCTAAATGCAGAAGAGAAATATTGGTGGACTTTTTATTAATATAAAGTGGGATACCACTTTCAGAATACGTAACTTACTACAAACAGTAATATTATTAAATTTACAACCAAAAAAATGTATTATTGACCAGACTCAAATTATAAATTAATTAGCCATAATAATATCTCGTTTAGGCCCTACCATAAAATTTACTTGAATTAAATAACAGGCAATGTTTTGGGAAGTACAAAACAGGAAATTGAGTCGATTTATGAATGTTTAGTGGATGTTAACTAGAGCACACCAGCCAAGAAGCAAACATATTATAACCACAACCTGACCCATGGCAGAACCAAACAACATACAAGTACACACTACACAGAACACATACGTATTACATTAGAATTTCCCTATAAAGACGGCACTAGTGATTTGGATCGTCTATTCTAAAGCTTTGGTATTTAGTAGGCCCACTTCCCAGACAGAATTGGGTACAAAACAAAACATTGCTCACTGAAAACGCTCCGTTTGCCAACTAATAGAGCCAGAAGACTAATAGTAGGGATGACATCGGGTACTTGGTACCCGACTCCTACCCGACTCCTGTTGGAGTCGACTCATTTTCAAGGAGTCGGGTAAAAAAAAAAAACTTTTTTTTTTTATGACAAATTGAATGAGATTGCACTTGTTGTCTCGTTAGTCGTTCTTATCTCAAAACACGTAAACATAACAAATCAGCGAGAGTCTTGGCCAGGCCAAGAGACAAGCAAGCTAGTGGTACGTAGCGGGTGGGGAGAGGGGGGGGGATGGCCGGGCAGCGTTGTGCAACCCCACTGAAAATCAGTTATATAACTGAGTGGGTAGACTCATAGAATTTATTTATTATTTATTTAACTAGAGTTGTGGGCTAAAAATAACTTTTGAATAAAAAAATTCAAAAAAAATAAATAAAAATTAAATTGCGGATCGGGGAGTCGACTCCTACCCGGTTCCCAAGGCTCCGGAGTCGACTCCAATATTTACTACCCGATGTCATCACTAACTAATAGTAAAGACTGGATTGTAAAGGAAAGCTACGTCGTTGCTAAAATGCTATTCAATTTTCAGTACTACTTTTGAATGCGTTTTTATGCGGATTTTTAAAAAATGGCAGTTTTGGCAATGCTTTGAGTATGTTTGGTATATTTTTTTGAAAACAAATTGTTTTAACTTAGCATAGATCTAAGCTTAATAAAGTACCTTGCTTAAAGCATAACACACTATCTTTAATCATCATCAATCAGATGCTTTTTGAGAGAGTATGTTTTAATTAAGACAATTAACATGGGCAAGATAGGGGCTAACAAGCATGGGAAGTGCCTTCTTAAAAGACACAGGGCCACACATAGAAATTAAATGAATGACAACGTACAACCAGTGTTCCAAGCGGGGACTTCTGCCGGGAGGGACCCCTAGTCCCCGGTTGGACGGTGGGTTTATTCTTCAGGACTTGGGTCCCTTTCGGGGGCCCCCCTCGGCCTCGTTTTACAATTACCTGGCGAGGAGAAATCAGTTGTAATTGTAGGTATTGTGACTTGCGGCTTGCCCAAAAGAAACGGGCTTTTAATTTCATCGGGTAAAAGTGACAAAAATAACACTGAAAAAAGGTGGTTTAGTCATACGTATAATATAGAACTTCAATCATTAGGGTATTATTTAGAAGCCGAATGCAATGCAGCTTCGAGTAATCTTTAATAAAATGGAGCCAAATGGCATTGTGTTTAGATGGTGCCATGAGTGCCATGAGTATGACATATTTTGCCCAAGGTCTACGAGGGCAGCTGTGACGTAAATGGAAAAAGGCCATGGGAGAAAATATGTTGCCCTCACACACAAGTTACTAAAGAATTTAATTCTAGACATAACACATTCTACCTCAGAAACAACTGGAACAGAAATAGGAAAATGCTTAACAGTAAATGGGGATGAATAAGGGGAAACATAGAGGGCAACAAAAAGGGTTTTAACGCATGGCGTGACGGACAGAAACGACACAGTTCAGGTTGAAAAATTTTTTTTTTAATACAAAAATTAAAAGCATCTGCAACGAACTCGAGTGTTTGAAAGTTGTAACCAGTGTACTATATATGCAAGCCATGCAAGACGGAGAACAAGAAGGCTAGTCTTGTATAAGGCTACTTGTACTGGGACTGGCAAGGTAGTGCAAAGCAATGCCCAACAGACAGCATGAGAAAGAGGGAAATGAAGAACTGCAGAGCAATTCTCTAAGCGCTGCGTTCATGTGGTGGCTTTACTATCACGTTTATGCGGACCTTAGAGAATCCCCCCGCAGATCTAGTAACGGGGAAAATATTGAGACAACTGTTTTACTTGGACGGAGATTTCCTCTTCCTCCTTGTCTTCCGGAATAGCCTCGTCTCATCTTCGCTCGTTACAGTTCCCGTTCGTCGGCGTCCATCTCTGCGTCGGGCGTGACCCGGCCTCACCCGAAAGTTCCTTGCCCTTGAACAAATATTACAGATTCTTTCAAAGACAGGACGTGTTGCAAGATACCTACTCAAGAGTCCCAAATTTACATTTTTGTAGATTATTATAAATAATATAAATTAACATAAAGTAATAACAAAAAAGTAATATAACTGAAATCCTCAAGCCAAATAAATTATTTTAATACTTTTGTATACCTATGCAAAAGGTAATACCCACAGTAAAAGGCCATTAGTAGGCCTACTAGACCTGGCTACAATAATTGCTTAATTATTATTTTTGTGGCCGGTGCATTTTCGTGATGCCCAAGATCAAGGGTGGAAACACCCTTTACCCAACAAAATGATTTTGGAACAGTAGACTAGTAATAGATTTTTGGCACAAATTATTATTTCTTTAATCGTGCTAGTTTTGTTAAAAGCAGAAGAGGAATAATAACAAGAATACTGAATTGAAAATTTTTGTGATTGCATTTGAATTCAAATATAATTTTTTTTAATGTTAGGCCTAGACCTATTAACTATTAAAAGAAAACCCCGTTTTAAAAGCGTTTCAACAGTGGATATTAAAACTTGTCTCCTTGCATGGTAAGTTCACAAGAAATGTTACGACAAAGACGTATCTGTCCGACTACTGATTAGTTCCGCCGACTCTCTCACCATCTTGTTAATGGCTGCCTCCGCCTCCACCGCCAGCGCGGTACACGAGAGTATCGCCTGGCCGGCCGCCGTCCACGACGACCGCAGCTCGTGGTCTAGTTTGCACCAGCGGTTGTACAACGCCCACGACGATTCCTTCTCCTTCAGCGCCACCGTCGACTTCCACAGCAGGAACGCCCAGACCTGGGCTTGTCCTCCTGAGGAGAGGAAACCAAAACATTCAACCGTTGACTGCAGAGTGCGAAATGAAGGCTTGGCAGGGGGGGGGGATGGTTTAGTACATTACTTGTATGGGCTGTATGGGGTCTGGGGCAAAGCCCCAGCCGGCGGAGCCAAATTTATTTTGAGGTGTTATTGGGTTGCCCTCGAGATGGCCTTAGAAGGTATCTGAGGTACTATTTTGAAAGGATAAAAAGAGTCCATTGGATTGGTTTATTAATGTACAAACACTTCAGGGCTAGGAATATGTGTAAATTGACGGATTATTAAATCACTTGATAGTTATGAGATGGGAATCCAGGGGTGGGGATTTAGCCACCCCAGGCGGGGATACCTTTCAGTAAAACAGAGCCAAGGACGAAATTACCAGAGGGGAAATCCCCCCCTGTCAATTCCCACCCTGGTTGACTTGATGATCGAGCAGCCCTAGTAGGTTTTCCGTCTAGATCAACTCTAGCAAGAAAACTAAGGCTATAGATGCACTAGTTGAAATATTTTCCAACAATACTGACACTGATAGTCTGATAGAGGTCTATCGAAGTTTACTCACAGTAATACTGGTTCTAAAGGCCGGCTTGCCACAGTTCTCGTCACCCTTGTGTTCATTGAACTCCTCGATAAAATGGAATACATTGTGACAACGACCGCACACCAGCACGTCCAGCCCTTCGCGCCTCTGCTTGCGCCTCTGTGAATCATTACAAAACAGTCTTGCATTACAGCTTATATGCCTAGAAATAAAACCCCCGTCACAGTATACCGATCTTTTACAGTACCGGTACAGCGAAACTTCAATGCACTGCTAGCAGGGTGATTTGCTGTCGTGGTCGGTTGCGCGTACCACCGCGACACTAGTGCGCCCTAGCGAAATTGAGAGTCAACTAAAAGCCTCCACCGTCTAAAACTCAGTGATTTACACACAATTGTACAACGAGCTTCGTAGGCTTCCTTTGAAAATAACATTGTTACCAGTACAGTATAAAATTAATAACAACTTCACAAAAACTTTTTTTTTAAAACTATAATATTATTAACATTTTTTTATTTATCGGTTGTTTCGTAGCGGCGGTAGTGATATCTTTCTGTCAGATATAAAGATATCACTACCGCCGCTACGAAACAACCCGATAATAAAAAAATGTCATCAACGGGTAGCGAGACATTTAAAAGTTTTATAATATTATTATCTGGGCCCAACAGTCATTGTTAGTTGACTCTGACTTTCGCTAAGGTCGAGCGTGACGGTTTGATAGTGTGTTTCGCTAGCGAGTTTCACTACTGTGGGCATTGGTATACTGTGCCCCCGTGGTCCAAAACAATGAATGAGAACAATATCTAAAAGCTTGGGGGAAGAAGTAGACTTCTAGCCGGTCTTTCTGTTGAAATCACAAATTATAATTAGGACAACTTAGTACCTTAATTAGACTCTCCGCTATAGTAGCCCCCCTCTACTAACTATACTTAAAATGAGATGACCACTGTTGACCACTGTTGACAAAAACATCACCTTACTTGGGGAATAAGTTATCAGACTACAACCCATTACATTGTTTGCAACTTCCAACTGCACAGGAGTACTGGGTAACAGTCTCATTTGAAATTCAAATCAAGTAGGCCTAAATGTAATTTGAAATGGCGGCAAAAACCTGGACAGGATTTTAGGGGATAAAGAACAAAGGAAGATGCAGAAGAGTGGGAGAGATGTGATTGTGGGAGGATCCAAAGAAGTGGAAAAATTTGGTTGCAAAACCCAAGCTGACCCTGCAGAACGGAAAACTGCTATTGATAATGATGATAATATAAGACCTAGGGTACAGCCTCCCAGTAAGCATAGGCCTACGATGAATGCCTACCGGTACCAACTCTTTGACATCTTACCTTTAGCTATGGCCTTGGTTTGTTTATACTTTCTACCAAGGCCCCACCATCCTCCCCTTCCGGCTCGCTCATTGCTCACTAGTTGGTATTATCTAGCCGTCTTGGGATAGAGTCGATACAGGACAGATAACTAGGCTGTAAAAGAGAATTAAACTATTCAGGACTTTGACAACTGAGGTCTTGTGTTAGTAAGCAGTGTTTTATTTTGTTCAATACCAGTGGGTAATCATATTTAATAGGACGTAAACAGGAAGAAAAAACTTTGTGTACGACAACATTCAGCAATCCGAGTCTGCTTTGACTGCGAGTTGCAACATAGACCACTCATCTAGTCCAGTGCTTACAGTCAATGGACTTGTTTTACGCAATTGCCACCTAACCTAATAAAATACATGTTCCAGACAGAGGCGGCTCTACCATAAGGGCATTGGGGCATGTGCTCCTCCTACTCTTCCCGACAACACTCACTCACATTTACGAGTTGTAGACGTCGTGGTACACATTTACATAAAATCAATAGGTAGTTTGTATTTTCAATTTGAACGCGCGCGCGATAAGGAAACAGCGAACAACGCTTGACTGGAAGAGCCTTCTACGGGCTAGACGAAGTTGCGCCCAGGTTGCGCCTGCGCAGTCAGTTTTATTCGGAATAGCCTAATCGTTGCCTCGCAATAAGCGTTTGAACTCCGGCAGGATGGGCATGATTTTAGTCGGCGCAGAGCTGTGGTGAGGAGAACACGTTACGCGCTGCTGCGTTGTGCGGGTAATCGAGGAATTCGCCGTGTCCAAAGAAAGAAGATTACCTACAACTTATTTACAGGCATTAAAATACCAGGTAAATTTGCATGTGCTGCTATTATCTTCTTTTACTTTAGGCAAGGTCAAAAAATATAGATAAAATAAAATTACCAGTTTTAAATAACTGATTTGTGCCCAGGCCCATATTAACCATTAGGCTAACTAGGCTCTAGCCCAGGGGCGCAACTTTGTTGCGCCCTAAAAAAATATTGAAAATATTTTTGTGTTATGAGTATAGTTCTCCCTTGCTCAAATCGCTGTAAAGGCTGTCTTGGAGCTAAATATATGCCAAAATTTTTCGCCTCCGGCGGCTGGGGCTTCGCCCCAGACCCCTTGTAGCCCACGCAAGTCCATTCAAATATATTGTGGCCCTGCCTTTTTTAAAAACCCCACGAGCCGCCACTGGTTCCAGATATCAATTCATCTCAATTGCTGACAAAATGACGTCTAGTCCAAAGCAGAGATTTTTCCTTCAAATTAATTTAGGTACCAAAAGGGAAAGCAGGGTGGCATTGACAATACAATTTGCATAATAATGCATTGTATGTAACGTTGGCATGTACCTACACTGTAGGTTCCCAATGCCAGCAAAATGTACATTGATTAATGTCACCATGCATCTAGCACAGTTAAGTTAATGCCTCCCTCTCCTAACTATTCATGCCATCTGGCATTTTGTCAATCATTTTTATTATTTATTTTACTTTTAAAGGTCTATATATTATTTCGGCAAACATTTCAGAGTCTACCATTGACTCCCTGCCCGATGAACTGAGCAGGATAGAAAAGGAGGCAGTCTTATATTGGATAGCAAGACAGAAGAATGGCTAAAGAGGTCACTTCGCACGAAAAAAAAAAAGGAAAAAAAGTATATTAAAAGGAATGTTGTTGATAAACCCTGAGGAACTCCAACAGAGATATTATTATTATCGGAGAGAAACTAGACTTCAGTGCCGACTTCATAAGTGTGGGTTACCCCAACTTTTTGTTGCCTGTTACTAAGATAGAATTTGATAAGGAGCTAGTCGGGGTGCCTCTGAGTGATGCCGTAGTAACTGCATTTGTCCAGCAGGATGTTATGATTCAGTCAAATGCTTTATAGTGAGGTCACAGAAAATTCCTGCTACCAGAGTCTTTTTTCAATAAATTAACAATCGTTTTAAGAAAATGCTTGATTATGTTGTGGGTAAATCTATTTGCTCTGAATCCATTCTGGAATTCAGTTGGGCTAAACAAGTGGTAGGATTGGTGCTTAAGGCTATTGTACCACCTCTCGCCGATAATTTGAAAGTCGAAGAAACATGTCTGAAAAGTTTGCTCAAACGGTACAAATACGAGTTTTGTAGGTACCGTTTGACAAAAAAAATCGTAGGCTACACCAACTGTTATTTTCAGAAAACTATTTTAGCTATAGTCAAGTTAGGCCTATAGCTAAAGGTGTTTAGAAACTATGTCCAGAAAAACGATTCTCAAAATTTAATTTTGAACTAGTCTTGAATATTAGGCCTACACTTTTATCAAAAAATCTAAATATAGGCCTAATTTCAAAAGTGAAGTTATGTCCCGCCCAAAAAAAAATCACAATTTTTTTCTGTTATTTTAAAGGCCTTCTTTCATTCAGCAAACTTTTCAGACATGTTTCTTCGACTTTCAAATTATCGGCCAGAGGTGGTACAATAGTAGCCTTAACAAAGCTATAACTAAGGCTAGAATTTATGTTCAAATTTATTTTTTCCAGCACCGTAAAATAGTAGGCCCGTCAATCGATGGAAGTTATTTTATACAGAGACAAAAGATGGTGTCGGGTAACTAAAACTACAAACATTTCAGATTATAATTTCTTGTGGGTTTCTTGTTGGACAGATTTTGCTATAGGCCTAGCTGTTAACATCATCTAGGTAGGATACAAAACTGGTTCTGAATGTTGATTTACTAGGCCGCTTCGCGAAGGTTTTTTCCAGTCGCGTTGATGGATGACAAGCGACAAGCGGCGGTGAGTTTGATTGTGGAAGTTTAAAATGTAAATTTGAGTTTTAAAATATTGATATATTTTGAGTTATATATGGATTTGGGGTCAATGTTGTGATCAATGGATGAAGATTTGTAAAAGAAGTATAGATAATTGTTATCTAAAGTTTCTAGCAATGAAGAGTTAAATAATGAGTGTTTTAAAAAAGTTTTTTTTAGTGATTTTGGATAGTGAAAAGAAACAATTGAGAGTGCAAGGTGTGAAGAAGTTTGAAGTGTGGAGGTCTTATCAATTTCTAGAGGAAAATTTTAAAGTGAAAAAAGAAAAGGTGTGAAGAAGTTTGAAGAGTGGAGGAGGTATTCTTATCAATTCCTAGAGGAAATAGGAACTAGGCAAATTAAACCATTTATTTTAAACCTCACTTATGCATGATGGCGATGGGAAGAAGTAAAACTGTCACTGTCACTGAAGGTTTAAGTAAGGTATTAGTTAATAATAAATGTAAAATATGTGTGAGAGTGGTTGCTAACGGAATACTATGTGACTGCTGCATAGATGGGTGCATTTTCACTGCGCAAAAGTTGAAAGTGAAGTAGCTTCCAAGTGGAATGATGACACCGCATGGGTTTTGCAGGTCATGTGTGCCTGAAATGAATTGCGATTGCAATCTAGAGCCCAAGGTATCTAATGCAGACATAAATACGACGATAGTGGCTTTGCAAGACGAGGTAAGAAGCATTAGAAATATGATACAATCAACATATCTATGTATCAGAGGGGATGTAGAGGAAGCGAAAGTGGTCGTTAACGAAATGAGATATGAGGCATTATCAAAGAAGCAATCCTTATTGCAAGAGTTAGAAGAGATAAAAATCAGCTATGAAAATGAAGAAAATGATAGAGTCCAAGAAATGGAAAGCCGTTGGACCCTAATGAAGGAACAGCTTGATGAGATGACAATAAGTTTAGCAGAGACATGCAGATTGGTGCCTGACCAGGTCTCTAGTGATAAGCCTAACATTCACAACAAAGAATCCGGACTTGAGATGTCGCTGGTAAGATCCAACATTAATATAATAAAAGAGGACTTATTTTCGCCGACAAATCAATATCACTAGTGCACTGTGTTGCAGAAGACATGGTAATGTCAGGGGAATTGCCTCCCAGTTTAAACATAACTTTGGGAATGTAAAGGAGCTACTACAGCAGCAAAAGAAGGTCGGTAAGGTAGCAAAACATTGAAGACGGCGAAAGAAAAATCTTCTACTTAATAAGTAAAGCTAGAACTAAGAAAAGACAAGCCAACCCTGAAAAGCATGTATGAATGTACTACTGAATTGAGACGACACTGTATAGAGATGGGGCATATCTCGCATAGCTATGCCCAGAATCGGGTGGGGCTAGATAGATTAAATGGCACCAGATAAAGAAGATGTTGGAAATGTTTTCAGCAATACGGGAATAATAATCGATGTACACCATATTAGCCCTAGGTCTAATATGACCAAAGAAAACATGACTCCTCACAATGAAAGTAATATCACGATCCTTCCAAATGAAAGTAAGCTTTCTTTAAACAATCTGAAGGTAACTGTCTTAGGAGATTCTATGTGCTTCAATGTAAAGAAAATTGTGGCCAATATGGAGAAGACTGGGACACAGAATGCTATCCAGGGATCAGGATGGACCAGATGGCAAAGAAAATTAAAGACCGACAGATAAGTGAAGAAGAGAAGACCAATATTGCAGTGGTGTATGTCGGTACAACAGTGTACGAGGATGGAGTAAAACTAATAACGTGATCGGGGATACATGGGACCTAATGTGTGCACTAAAAGAACATTCCAGGGCCCGAAATACTGTGGTAACTGGGATAGCACATAGGTTGGGCGTAAATGTAGAAACAATAAACCGCATCAATGAGGACATTGAATGGGTTTGTGGGTGAGTTCCGGGTGTACTTTTATCGATCCTAACAACTGGTTGTTCAAAGACTGCTTAGGAAAAGATGGCCTCCCTTTCAATGCCAGGGGTCATGACATCTTGGCAAAAATGTTTATGGGAGCAGTCCGAAAAGTGAAGTCAGGTAGGGTAATAGACTGTACAACCCATAGGTATAATGTAATGATGAGATGTACTGATAATGTGGAAAATTGTGTAAATAGTGGTAGGCCTATAACATTAGTCAGTAGTGATGTCAATAAGGAGATTAATGAGGTAATCTATCAATAGTCTGTAAGGAGGTCGGTAGGGCTACCTTCAGTGGGAAACGTTGGTCATCATTGGGAAACTTACACTCTGAGTGGGAAACAGATACGGCTATCAAAATACCTAATGAGTTAGAGATGAAAGAAGGGGAGAAATATAAAACTAGAAATATAAATGGAGGTGGCATCTATAAAACCATATTATTCATCCAATCATAAAAATAGTTCAGAAAATAATATGTCAATCATGTATCAAACATTCAGAGTTTACATAAAAATATTGAACACCCTCAGAAATATTGTAAATAATAAAACCCTCCAATGATAATCGGTATTGCAGAGACCCACCTACAGAGGATATTGAGGACTGGGAGGTTGACATACAAGGATATCAACTGATAAGGATAGACTCAATAGTAGACACACTGAGGGGTGGCCATGTATCTAAAAGAAGGATAAAAAATAAAATCATTCATACGGAGATAGTAAAAAAAATGGTGGACTTTGAGTATCAAGATAATAAATTGTACTCTTCAGAATTATAATGTTACTTATGTATCACCTAAAATGAAAAAGAGTGAGGTTGTAAATAAACTAAGGGAACTGATTGAAATCACAGATGGATTAAACACAGGAAATAAGATTCTGATAAGCGGTGACTTTATATTGACGTAAGTAAAAACAGTATATATTCAAACAATAAAAAAGGCTAGAAGAACTAAATATGATACAATTAGTTAAGGATTTCACTAGAGTAGCACGTATACCGCTAAGGACTCTAATCTAGTTAAAATAACAAGAACATTATTGACTATGCATTAAGTAGTTATTTTTGATAAACATATTTTTAAGTGGTATTATTAGAGGATACCATCTCAGACCATAAAATAATTAATATAAATTTAATGTGGGTAAACAAATAAATACAGGCTTAAAGAAAAGAACAAAGACTGAGGTAATCACATATACAAATTGTAAAAACTACTACAAAATAAAGAAACTAAAAAGCTGTTTTTGAAAGTTTTGACAAACAAAGCTGGAATGCTAATATAATGGTAGTTTGAACAGTGATAACAATAACAATACTATACAGGTATGATTGAAGAAATAATTAATAACATTAACAGTTCTGTAGAAAAACACCCCAATAACAAAGACAATAAAATAAAAAACATACATTTGGGAAAAAAAATGGTTTGATGCAGAAATAAAGAAGCTGCAACTAGAAGGAAACTACTGTTATAGAGTAGCCAGGCGGAGTAATGACATAACGGATTGGAACATATAAAGAAAAGAGAAATAAGGTTTTACGTTCAATTCGCCAAAAGAAAAATTATTATTATGCTAAAAATTGATGAAAAGAAAGGTCAACAGAAAGAGGTGTGGAAAATATTAAAAACCTTTTATAAAAGTAAACCTAATGAATCTCAAATGAAATATATTTTAAAAATAAGATAATTTCAGGGGATAAAAAATATAGCAGAAGAGTTTAATAATTACTTTACACAAAGTATAGAAGAATTAATAAAACAAATACATTGTGACATTTATAAAATGTGTGCTACAACATGTAAAAAGTATACAAACAACAAGATAGAAAAATTTACAGAAGTAAGTGAGAAACAGGTCAAAACATTGATAATAGAATGAAAGACATATCCACCAGGTGAAGATATGATATCAGATAAAATACTAAAGTTAGTTATATGTAGGGATATGCTAGCTATTTTAACAAAATTTATAAATGTATCATTAAAGACAGGGGAAGTAGCAGATCGGCTAAAAACTTCAATCATTATTCCAATTCCAAAAGTGCCAAAAACATCACTTGGGGAAAACTTTCGGCCGATTAATACTCTTACATGTGATAGATAAGTTGATGGAAAGGTTGTAAAGAAGGAAATTGTAGACTTTATTGAAGAAATGATATCTAATCGAAGAGCAAGCAGGTTCCGTAGCAATATGGGTGTGAACAGCGGTACAGTATGTAATAGAGGATTTAAAGAGTAAAATAATAGATAAAGAGATAAGCATAGCAGTTTTCTTGGATCTAACCCGTGCATTTGAAACGATTGATAGAAAGATTCTTGTTGAGAAATTGAAGAATTACGGATTTTCTGGGACTGCATTAAAATGGATAACCTCGTATTTAGAAAATAGAATCAAAAAGTAAATACAACAAGACCTATTCTAAATCAAATGAAAATAACAATGGTGTGCCACAAGGCTCAATTCTGGGACCACTTTTTTTCATTCTGTATATTAACGACATAAAGCATATCTTTAAGTATGTAAAATATATCTATATGCGGATGATATTTTAATTATCTGCAGTGGACTAATTCTAGAAATAGTCTTATTGCAAATAGAGGAAGATTTACGCAGATTAGAATTATGGCTTTGGTACAAAAAAGATGATACCCAATGTAAAAATCTAAGGTTATGATAATATGCAGCCAACAAGTGAGAAGAAAATATCCTAACTTAAGTAAAATTGTCATAAAAATTGGAGGAGAGAAGTTGGAGATTGTTAATGATTTAAAATATTTGGCATAATTATTGACGAAAAATATAACCTTGAAAAGCATGGGCAGCAAATAATAAAGAAATTAGCCAGGAAAGTAGGACTATTTCGAAGAATGTGCGGATGTTTACCAATAAGTAGCAAGATAAACATTTGCCAAGCCATAATAACGTCACATTTTGATTATTGCAGTTCAATTCTATTTTTACTAAATAAAAATGAAATTGCAAAAATGCAAAAATTAAAAACAAAGTAATGCGAAGTATACTGTGGGTATCAAGACGAACATCTATTAAAAAGATGGTGTGAAGCATTAGGCTGGCTAAATGTTAAGCAGAGAATTATTTTAAACACCCTAACATTTCTGTTTAAAATTTCAAAAGGGATTGGGCCAGACTACTTATGTAAAAAGTTAAGAAACGAAAAAGACAACTATTATAATACAAGAAACGGGAAAAAACCTAATAGTTCAAAGAAACAACACAAAATTTGGAAACAATTCTATTTTTCAAAAAGGAATGAAATATTTAATCGGTTACCATTAGAAGTTAGAAATGTACAGGATGTGTATAAATTTAGAGCCAAGTGCTGTAAGATAGTTAAGGAATGCGGATGGAATAGGGAGGTTACTGGAACGGAGGATTTCTGGACTCAACCAGACTAATGTATATGAAAGATGTAAGACTTTATGCTCACCTTGTAAACATATTTTGTATTGTATTGTTTCTCATTATTATTGTATTTTGTTACTACTTACTAGTCTCAAATAATCTACAATTATTTCCTTGAATGTATCTTGTAAGTGACTGAAAAGTATGTTATATCTCATGTAAAATAATGGATGGAGATTATTGTAAGAGTTATTAGAACTCAATAATGTGATAAATTTTGCTAGCCTATATTTGTAGGCCTATGTTTTCTTGATGTTTACTGGCTTACTTTATGGTTACTGGAACGGAAGATTTCTGGACTCAAACAGACTAATGTCTGAAAGATGTAAGACTTTATGCTCATCCTTGTAACCATGTATTGTATTGTTTTTCATTATTATTGTATTTTGTTACAAGTCTCAAAAAATCTATAATTTTGTCCTTGATGTATCTTGTAAGTGACTGACAAGTATGTTTACATAACATGTAAATTAATGGATGGAGATTATTGCAAGAGTTAGGGCTTAATAATGTGATCAATTGTACTAGCCCATATTTTGTGGGCATATGTTTCTTTATGGTGGTAAATTTGATTGTTTTATAATTATATACAGAATGTATGATGTATGTGATGATAATGTGTTGTATGACATGTAAAATAGCAAAAATGCTAATAAAGATATACTACTACTACTACTACTAATATTTCTGTGTTCTGTCCATTGTCCAATGATTACGTTTTTAAGTGGGATCTCATTCTTTTTCTATACGTATTTACTTGATATTACTTGTTAATTATACACCTGTAAAAGGCTTAGGCTAGGGATTAAAACCTTTATTTCTATGAATTTTGACCAATTTTTTTTTTCAAAAGGCACTACATAGGCCTACCATAACCATAATCTTTATGTCAATGTAAAATATGAACATTGTAGCCCCACCCGTTTGGTCAGAATTGGCCCAAATATCACGAAAATATAGGCTAGGCTAGCATTAAAAACAGGGGAAAATGGTAAAAGTACAATTTCCATGAGAAATATTTCTTTAAATGTCTTTAAAATCATAACATATAATATAATTTCAGTGATTTTAAACGTTCCCATAAACTTTCATCAAGATCGGAGTAGCCGTTTGCCAAATATCACGAAAATATCTTGTTAAAAATTGAAAAAAATCGTAAAAGTATGATAGTCCTAATCATAAGAAATATTTGATCGATTTTACCCAAAAATGTGGCAAGTGTAAGTTCAGAGATTTCGAAGGTCTCCTCAATTTTCATCAAGATTGCATAATTATGCCGTTTGCCCGGTAGAGCGCAAACAAACAGACAGAAAAACAAACAAAAAAACAAAAAACAAAACACCCGAGCTATTTTTCTTGGGGTACCAGTAACGTAAGTGAAATTGAAGTCTTCGCTTCGCTCATCTAAAAATGGTTGGATAGTGAACACTAGGCACTCCGATTGTAATGGCACATGGACAATTCTGTCGGCACACACCATTAACGAGCATGGGTAAAATAGGAATTGGGCTCTCTCCTATTGTAGACCTACCTACCCATTATAATTCATCGCGGTTGTAATTTACTAGGCCGCTTCGCGAACGCTTTTTTTAGTTGCGTTGATGGATGAGCTTTTTGTAAGTTTGTAGTTTGCGTGGGATATCTTTAATTTTGAAAGTGCTTTTTGAATGCATTGTGGGTGATTGTTGTCAAGTTTCTATTGTTAGGTAGCCTACTTGTTAATTGTTATTATACACCTCAAAAAACTCATATAAAAACCTTTATTTCTATGGATTCTGGCTAACTTTTCCATTTTTTTCTTTCAAAAGGTAAATCACCGTAACCTTAATGTTCAAGTAAAATATGAACGTTGTAGCCCCACCCGTTTGGTCAGAATTGGCCCAAATGTCACGAAAATATCAGACTAAAAATAAAATAAAAAATCGTAAAAGTAGCCCTACGATATTCATGAGAAACATTTCTTCGATTGTACCAAAAAACGTGGCAAGTCAAAGTTCAGAGATTTCGAAGGTCCCTTCCAATTTTCATCAATATCGCATATGCCGCTTGCCCGGTAGAGTGCGAACAAACAGACAAAAAAACAAAAAAATACCCGAGCTAAATTTTTTTGGGGGTCAGTGAAATTGAAGTAGCCTATTTGCTTCGCTCATCCAATTACTAGGCCTATTTCCAATATTTACTGTAGGGTAATTCCATGTCAAATCAACCAGCCCATTTCCATGACCATCTCCGATTTTGATGAAACTTGGCAAATTTACTCTTACTAACATGTATTGATCATGGAAAATTTTGTATTTCTGACGCGCTTTGTTTTCGAGTAACGCCCCGCTCAAAAACTCAAATTTAGCGACGCCGGGCGGCGTACCTGAATTACAGTAGTAAGTTTTGAACCGTTGAACATAAAAGGCTTTTTTTTTTTTTTAATTAAAGAGCTTTTTATTGGCAATTTAATTTATATGTATTTGAATGCATTCCTAATTGTGAAACCATGTAAAAAATTGAAATTTGTTTTTAAACCTACCCTACGAGAAAAAGTATCTCTGAAATTTTAAAAAAAAAACGTGTTTTTGTTTAGATGTTTTTTACATGCCCCAAAAAATTTGGGATGGGATGGCATTGGGATCATGATATATCACAGGGTCATGCACCAAATGTGTATAAAGTGTCAGTTTACCTTCCGTTTTTATTTTTCGAAGAAATTAATCGCGGCAAATTTGAATTTCACTGCAAATGGAATGTAAAAACTGACACTTTATACACATTTGGTGCATGACCCTGTGATATATCATGATCCCAATGCCATCCCATCCCAATTTTTTTTGTGCATGTAAAAAACATCTAAACAAAAACACGTTTTTTTTATATTTCAGAAATACTTTTTCTCGTAGGGTAGGTTTAAAGACAAATTTGATTTCTTACATTGGTTTCACAATAGGAATGCATTCAAATAGGATATAAAATTTAATTGCCAATAAAATGCTCTTTAATTTGAAAAAAAAATTAGCCTTTTACGTCCAACGGTTTAAAACTTACCAATTCAGGCACGCCACTCGGCGTCGCCAAATTTGAGTTTTTGACCGGGGCGTTACTCGAAAACTAAGCGCGTCAGGAATACAAAATTTTCCACGATCAATCTACATGTTAGTAAGAGTAGATTTGCCAAGTTTCATCAAAATCGGAGATGGTCAAGTTTTATTTCAGGCTCGGCTTGGTTGATTTGATATGGAATGACCCTGTAATTCGTTGTTGTGTCTGCACTAGTTATTAGATTTAGTTATTTAGGTAAAGTTATCCCTCCTTTGTTGCCTAAATCAGTTTTTTAACTGAATAGGATGGACGTTAAATAAATAAATATGCCTAAATAAATAAAAATAAAATAACGCATCAGCCCCAACTAAGGTAGGCTCTAGATAGCCCTATCAGTAATATTAATTAAGCACATGAACACAATATTTGTAGGGGCAAAGCGAAAACAATCTTAAACCACTGTGCTTTTGTGTGACCCTAATCAGTTTTTTTTTAAACGTCTATCATAGGCTATTTAGTTAAAAAAACTGATTTAGGCCTACAAAGGAGAACAACTAAATATATCTACTTACGGTACTTTTTCGGTTGGTATGGACCGGTTTTTTAACACTGTTTTTTTTTTTCAATAAAAACACTGAAAAACAACTACCGGTAAGTAGTTTTGTAACGAAAAGGATTTCGGGTGCGCTCTTATCGATTATATCCTAGAACTAGCGCGGCGCACTGTAGCCAGCGGAAAGTTCGGCTAACCTAACGCAAGTAGTTTTGTAAAACCGGTCCATACCAACCGAAAAAGTTCCCTACTTACATAGGCCTATATGCAGATACAGCAATGAACTAACGAACAGTTAAGTAAATATTTGAAATACTAGGGCCTAATATAACAACAACAATGTATTAAAAGTTTAAAAAGATGATTTTGGTAACAAATTCAAAAAGGATATTAAATTCAATTAATTAGGCCCTAGGCCTAATGAACTATTTATAAGAAAGGGTGGGGAATGAAAAGAAAAGAAAAGGAAAAAAAACGAAAAAACAGAAGAAAAAAATTAAAAAGAAAAAAGAAAAGAAAAAAATGAAAAAAATGAAAAGAAAAAACTGATTTATTAGACGATCCCACTCAAACGATTATGAGGTTTACCAAAAATCAGGAACAGCAAATCAGGGAGTAGGAAATCAAACTTTTGCGGAAGAAACCACCGAACGCGAATCTTCATTCTTGTGTTCGAATCTTGATAACAATTTAACTTACAAAAGATCTTGACTCTAATATATTTATAATTATATCGGACATATAATTATTGGAAATTGTACAAGTCACAAACTGATCACAGCAATGATACAGGACACCTAACTCAAGTTGCGAGCTCCACCAGTGGCCGGCAACCAGACAATCTAGGCCTAGGATTTTAACCACTGTTAAACTTTGTTAAACTCGATAATTAGGCCTAGACTAGCTGTTGTTTGTGAAATGAAATTTGCCTAATTTCTCGCCTCGTACGATCAGTAGGGCCTAATCATGCCCTGGGCAAAATTTTATCCTGGTCAGGGTGGGGAAAATGGGAACTTCTTCGGTTCATGGGCCCCAAAAAACAACAACTTGTTTTTTCATGCTTTTTTGTATCGCGTAGGCCTTTAACTAGGCCTATTATTATATGCCTACCTACAAAACCTTTAATGTTGCTATTTTTGGTGAAACTCCTTTTTATATTTAAAATAGAAACGTTAAATGATTTTGTAGGTAGGCTATTGATGTTTTTTTCAAGTCAAAAACAAACTTGTCTTTCGGTTCGGGGCCCATGAACCGAAGAAGTTTCAGAATGGGTTTGGCTAAGACATATAATAAGCATATTCAAATGCATAGGCCTAGAAGGGTTCTTCTCCCTTTCTTGTTCTAGGGCCTACTAGTCAGGTTTTGATAAAATTCTAGCGGCTGGCTGGACATGCAATAGGCCCTAGGCCTACAGTTCACAAAGTTGGGGGGGGCTGAGGCTAGGCCTAGGTAGGCTTGGAGATACAAGAGTTTCATGCAAGCTAGGTAGGCCTAGCCCGGCACTTCTTTACCTGGGGGGGTCCAACTTTTCAACAACGATTTTTTGCTGTTAAATTTAAAAAAAAACTTCAAAACCTTTAACGTCGCTATTTTAAAAAGAAAGTCCTTTGTCGTTTAAAGTACTTCATATTTAAAATAGCAACGTTAAAGGTTTTGGGAGGGAGAGTATTTTTTTGAAAACGTTGCAAAAAATCGTTGTTGAAAAGTTGGACCCCCCCAGGTAAAGAAGTGCCGCCTAGCCTAGGGAGGCCCCAGGTTGTCTAAGCAACATAGGCCCCAAAGGGATATTGGTGGATTTAGGTCAATGCCCTAGCAGGGCAGAAAGAAATGTGTCATGAAGATTTTCACTGTGTATATTATCCTAGGCCCTAGGCCTAGGGCTATGGCTAGGCCTAGACACATGCCCAAGTCAGAACAGGAGATCTAGGCCTAGGGCCTAGGCCTAGTAGACTTCAAGCAACTCGAAAATATTGCATTACGTATAGCCTAGGCCCTAGGCCTAATCAATAAAGGTGGAGATATTTTTGAATTCGTCAAGTAGGCCTCCGCCAAAACAAACGCAAGATAAACCAACAGCAAAGCTTGATTTCCAAGGAGCCATAGCTCAGTAGGAAAGAGAGCACAACGTAATCGATGATTCGATTATTTCGACGAGTTGTAACCCAGCTACCGGGAACACACGGGTGATAAAATAAATATTACCTGATCAAGACGAAAAACGAAGCTCCGAATCGCACAACTTTGAATTACTTAAAATCGTGCGTTATATTATTTAGCGTAAAAATTTACTTGAAGGAAAGAAACATCACCGTAGGACGAGCTCCAGCTTCGCGTCACTTGTGCGACTGTGGCGCTGCCATGGCGAAATTGGCGCTCACCGATCACAAAATAAAACAAATTTACGCTTTAAAACATGCATAATTATTAAGGTGATTTAAAATAAGTGGATAAGAGTATTTTAAAATATTGCTTTGTCAATAAATAAATTGGCTAAGGGAAGTGATTACAAAAATCAACCCGTTTTTATATTCAGCATGCTGTTGAATCATCAAAGCAATCGTACAGATCGGTGACCGCAGTCACGCCATGTTCATCCAACAAAATATTTAATATTGTGTTGTCCATTTCTAATTTATCTCTTATTTTAATCCATGGATCTCATTTATTAAAATTTAAAGACTTTAAATATGTAGAGTGCATCCCGGAAAACAAGTAAAATTAATATTAGGAAAATATTAATTAGGTATCTGTTCAGTATTATCAGAGTCGATAAAGAAGTTTCCCCTTTGGGAGGTCCCTTACTCCAAACATTTATATTAAACCCTATAGTAGGGTAGATAGCAGTCTCCTATACCTCCGCACAGGCGCGAGCGTAGCAATTGAAGACTCAACGGCCCATTTCAAGATGGCGATTTGGTGTTTTAATTTATGCTTTTTTAATGCAATAAGTATTTTACTGATTTTGATATGGTTTTAGCTTTGCAGCATGGTATTAAACAAAAGAAACAATACGAGGGATTGCATAAGGGAATTTAGTAATCATTTGGTGTTAAACGCTAGTATGCTTACCTGTCAACCTGGCGGCAATCTTGAGAACTATTTGAGCCACAAATCGCTCCCATTTGATTAACATGTAAACTGTCATTTTAAGATGGCTTCTAATTGTCCCGGGAAGTGGACCACCGACTGCTGGTCTAGCCAATTATATAGGATGTCTATGCTCCCAAGTCAAAAGGGAATCTAACGTCGTGGGCGCTGAGAGCGGCTCGAATGTGAAATAATTGAAAGCACTGCACGCTAAATACGGTCAGTAGATTATCGATGTGCAGTGACGCTGAAATCAACAAACAACAGACGAAACGTAAAACTTCAATTTTATTTAAATCATTTTTAGCCCTGGGCCCTAGTCTTTTAAAACGATTTACTTTTGATTTATTATTGTACTATAAAGTGTTGCGCAGGCGTCACTGACATTTTCGTGCGAAATAATTTGAGATATGCCTTGTTCAAGCCTAACGAACGTAAGTGTAGCCTAGGCCCAAGGCCACAATACAGTTTTCAGACGAAAGTACGCCCTAGGCACTAAAATTTTGAAATCTTGAACAATACATATTGTCGGCCTAGCTCCTAAGCTAGGTCTACTCCATGCAGAAATATCCTCATTAATAAAGAGAGTTTGCTTTATGCCAAAACATTCGCCAACATTCGATCGTATTTAATATTGTTGACGTTTCCGCCATTGTCGTCATCGACTGTTAACTACTAGTAGAAAAGTGACGTAGTTTTATTGAAGTAGTTCCATCAATCGTCCACAGAGTCGCGCGGAACGTTAGATTCCAACGCCAAAACCGACTTTTTATTTAACCCAGGGCGGTATAGGGAGTTGGAGGACCTCCCAAGGGGAAACTTCTTTATCGACTCTGGTATTATTTGGAAAGAATATCTGAACGGCGGCCATTACTATTTTAATTTAAAAATTTTGGTGGCAAAATAAGGGGCCCACTCATATTTTCAGTGGTCGCTAGGACCGCTCATCCCCTATTTTTGAAAATTTAAGGATTTAGCCGCCCATAATATTTTAATTGAAACGTAAAAGTGAACAAAATAACAAAAAAAAAAAAAATAACGTAACAAACAACCACTATCACTTCCACAATCCACACGCAGCCATCTTCAAACTCAAATGCAGCCTAAGCCAGTGCTATCAACTACTATAATTCCAAAATGAAATTCGACCCTCGGGAAAGGCTTGCACTACAATATAATATCATTCCCCCTTCCCCGCCGTCGCTCCAGCCGACATACAATAAAACACATACACTCAAAACGTTAACATCAACATCATAAAATGTCAATCAACACAAACCTTTCAAATGAACTAAAAACATACCCAAATGAACGTGCACCAACATAAAACACTCCGCTCAATCATTTAAATTACCTTCCAAAGTATTTCCAGCCCATTGAGTGATTCTTCACAAATACCAATTGAAATTAATTAGTCAGGAGTTTGGACATTTTGCTGCGTCGAACCGTCAAACATAATAAAATCTATTTGACACGGTGAAATGTCCCGTCCGATTTCTTTTAAATTTACTTTATTAATAACTAGAAGATAAATTGGGTATGTAAAATAAAAAATATAATATAATATGTATGGGCATAGGCCTACCAATGTTTGGTTGAACAAAGCAAAGACTTCAATTTCACTGTCCCCCAAAATAATTAGCTCGGGTGTTTTTTTTTTTTCGTTTTTTTTGTCTGTTCGCGCTCTACCGGGCAAACGGCATAATGCGAGGGGACTTTCGGAATCTAGAACATAGACCTGCCACGTTTTTGGGTACAACCGAAGAATTATTTCTCATGAATATGTACTTTTATGATAAAAAAAAAATAATGCAATATTTTCGTAATATTTAGCTCGCGACCAGGAAAACAGCTACTCCGATCTTTTAAACTTTATGGGAACGTTTGAAATCACTTAATTTAGATGTTTTATGATTTTGGGGACAATTTGAAGAATTCTTTCTCATTCATAGAAATTGTGCTTTCCCGATTTTTAATGCAATATTTTCATGATTTTTTGGCCGATTCTGACCAAATGGGTGGGGCTACAACTTTCATATTTTGCATGGGCATTAAGGAAATGGTGATGTAGTGCCTTTTGAAACAAAAAGTTGGAAAAGTTAGTCAGAATTCATAGAAATAAAGGTATTAATATAAGCCTTTTACAGGTACAAGTACAGGTAACAAGTAACTATAGAAACTTGACAACGATCACCTACAATGCATACAAATGCATGTATTTGGGCCTCAAGAAGATATTTTGAATTCTATTGTTAATTGGTAGCCTATTACCATAGCAATTAATATTACTTTATAAAAATTATGCTAATTTAGCCTAATTAATTTTACAAAAATAAGTTTGTAATGGAACTTAAAAAATAATGAGATGATCCCACCCACTACTACTAAAAACAGTAATCATTGGCCAGAAATATTAAAAAAAGCTCATCCATCAACGCAACTGGAAAAAGCGTTTGTGAAGTGGCCTAGTAGCTAACAATAGGCACACACATAAGTACCTACACAAAACTTGTAAAGACAGTCAAACCTTACACTAAAAGAGGGCCAAGCTTATATCAATTTACTTTGCCCCATGACTGCATCCTTGGAAATCTTGGTAAAATTTAAATATTATTATATTTATAGCATCATTCAAAACTAGTTCTAAGGCGAAAGGTGTAATACTAAGTCGTGAAGTGGGCTTTACACTTAGAATGAAAGTGAAAAGAATAAGTAACTTTTCTGAAGTAGCTCAAAGGCACATGTTGCCTACACACTGGAAAGTTGAAGGGTAAAAGTAAAGTCTCTCAACTTGTTGGACACTGCTTGACAAGAGAAAAGTGGAGAGAAAATAGACCTTGAAGAGTTGATCGCGATTGATTGGTCTCTCTGCTATTGAAGCAACGCCATGACCACGCTTTTGTCTTTGCGCTCAAAAGAGTTTCTAGTTAAATGCTTCGAAAAGTTACTCTTTCTCTTATCTAACTTCCCAGTGTAAAACCAGCTTGAGAAATGCAAGGCGTTTTACAACAACCATGCCAATTTCCACTATGCATACATATTTTGAAGCATCGCTATTTTGTTTTGAACTGGCAGTGGAATCAAGTAGGATCCTTGTTCGTGATTGGCTCCTCGTAAGAATTGGGTTATGAATTGTCGAAAATCTAATAGGGAAGTAGACAGTTTCAAATTTACATTTTACATTTTTAGAACACAGTTAAATAATCTTCACAGTTGAAAGAAATTTAAAAAAATTAAATTTGTGGTAACTACGGGTGTAAAAAGTAATAGGTTTTGAATTCCCGCACCAACGTTTGCTGATGGTCCATGAGGTACGAACCACTATTTACGTAGTTCGCAGCATGCTCACCGTAGGACCCTTCAAAATGGCCGTCTTGTTGCTCATATTTATCTCGACTAGTACCTGGTCTAAGTAGGTTACAAAAATGACTTAACAGGGTTTTGACAAGGCTACCCCATAAAATTTAAATTTAAAACCGTAAATGTAAATGCCCTTATTGCAGCTTTTATAATGCGGCATTTCTTTTAATCTAGAAATCTAAACGAACACGACTGACAGGAGCACGGGGAGCGGTCTGCTATAGCTTCCCTCGAGTCTGCGCCAAACTGCGTAGACGTCAATGACGTCACGCTACTTTCCGTGTTGTCTTTTGTCGGGAAGCCTGATAAGGTCTGTTCATTTGCTTACCTAGTGTAAACACTCAAAAGTGCTGGTGTGAGCACTTTACACTGGCTACTAAGTTTTCCCTCACATAAATAAATAAATCCGTATTCAGAGTCTACCCACTCAGTCACATAACTGATTTTCAGTGGGGGACAGTAAACCAAAGCGACTAAGCCAACCCTGTAGACCCCGACGCAATCGACGAGTGAGCGATTTGATAACCAACTAAAGATCGCTATTTTTTAATAGGAAATAGTATAGCAATCAGTGGTATGGACAGTGCGAACACCCGCGGATCAACGCCAGAATCAACAAGGCCAATTCAGAACAACTTTAAATTTATTATGTGCCTCGTTGCTAGGACGGCTCAAAAGTCACCGTTTACAAGTTCCTAAGACAAGAACTGACGGACTGAAGAATCAAAAGTTTTTTAACTTTAGCAGGAATTGAACCCTGAACCTTCTGCATTGGAAGCAGGTAGGCTAACCACAAGACCAAAAAGGCTAACTACATGATTTGGTCCTATTTTCAGCTCGACTTGTAAACTGTAGGTAAAAGCTTAATTACATTGAATGTACACTTTCCTACCAGCATGAAAAAAAAAGACAAATTAAAAATGTCATTACACTAGGAAGCTTCGCAAACGCTTTTTCAGGCGCGTTGTTGGATCAGCGTATGTTTTTTTTAAACAAAAAAGCGTAAAATTGCGATTTTCATAAGAGATTATTTTTCGATTGCGCTCAAATTTCACACCAATATATTTATTTATAAAATTAAGGTTCTGTGAAAAAAGAATTACAATCGGATAAATAATGTAGGTATTATAAGTCGAAGAATGTTTTAAAAATTTTAAAAAAATCGTAAAATTGCGATTTATATAAAAAATAATTTTTTGATTGTGCTTAAATTTCACACGAATATATAAATTCATAAAATTAAGGTTTTGTGAAAAAAACACAATCGGATAATAGGTGTTATAAGTTGAAGACATTTTTTTTAAATCGAAAAAAATCGTAAAATTGCGATTTTAATGAGAAATAATTTTTTGATTGCGCTCAAAAACGTGGCAGTTCTAAGTTCCGAGATTTCGAAGGCCTCCATAAAATTTCATCGCAATTGGAGCATCGGTTTAGCCGGAATCGTGCGGACAAACACACAAAAATACAAAAAAAAAGAAAAAAAAACATTCCGGATTTTTTTCTCCAGTGTAGTGAAATGGAATCTTCGCTTCGCTCGCTACGCTCATCCAAAAAATTATCATCGTCTAGTATTGCCATTTCCCACTTCTGACTAGGTCAACCTGGGTTTTGCAACCAAATATTAATGGGGCTGTGCCCTTTTCTAGTAACCGATACGGCGATAAGTATAAGTAACGCATCCATGTGTTAACAATAAACAAATAAATAATAAATTTTCCACTTCTGACTATTCTCCCACCTTACCTTCAAGTCTCCTTCCATCTCTTTTTGGCCTCTCACATCTTCTTCCTTCTTTCATACAGTCATTCTCTTTGGCATCCTCTCGTTCATCATTTGTTAAAATATGTACAATTTAAAGTAAGATAAATAAATTCGTCCACCCAATTGCGCTGTTTGGGCAACTGATTTTCAGGAGGGGACTTCAATTTATGGCAGACCGCGGCAATAATGTCGGTATGCGAATAATGGCTGACGAGAGGGCTGATGATGTCTGCAGCTCATTTAAAGTTGTTTGTTACCTTAATCTGGGGCTGGGCTTTAGTTCTCTATAGTAGCCTACTTTGAATGCACGTGATGTTATAAACATTTTATGTAGCTAAATCAATCCAGAAATTAAAAAATCCACATGTATCTCCATCAATTTCTGGATTAATTTACATAAATTCGATTAAACCTACGGGAGTGTTTCCCGATGAATGAAATTGAGTCATGAACATTGTTGACTGACATATTGCCGTACGTCAGGGATCGCCTTCCTAATATAGCAGCCATATTCCCATACATGAAGGCATTGTTGAAGATGAACAAATGACGTTAGTGAATAAAAAGAATTCTTTCCCAACCTGTCAACCCTTCTCCATAAAAACAAAAAGTGACCTAGACACCTAGAGGCGTTCTTACAACTGATATAATCACGGCAGCCCTACTAACCTACTCAATATAATAGTGATAGATCCAAAACATAACCAAACATTTTTGGGTCTTTACTTCGTTTTGGACATTCCTGAACACGTTTTAAATATAATGAATTCCTGTCTATCACTTCATCTGTTTATTAGGTACATTTTTTAAGCACGCACACTAAGATTGTACTGAATTCGAGGCACTAACTAGAAGAGGGCAATGCGACCAGTGGAATACTCGACCCGCACTCAGCGGGGTTCAGTGGAATAGGCCTATGCTACGTATTAACCTTTTCTAGAGTATGGCCGTAGTATTACGTCCGCGCACTCAGCATTTTTTTTTTTAATTTTCCAAAAAAAAAATTTCCACGTTTTTTTTTTTTTTTTTACTTGAATATTGAACTTACCATCAATGAAGTCATCTTCAGAACGAAAATGTACATTCCTAGTTTTATAGGCCAAGTTAAATAATCTGTAAATAAATGTTTAAAAAAAAACTACTCCTGAAAAGGTTAAATTACCGGTATGCCTACGCATCTTAAAATTATTCCTCTTTCAACTACATGTGTGAATTCATTTTTTGTAAGAAAAAAACAAAATAATAGCAAGGTTGAAATATTAATGCATGACACTGTATCAGTCATCGATTTGGTGTATTCTCATATTTCATATGTACCGTACATCACTCTGAACACTTGATTGAAGCACTAACAGCGTGCATTTCAACACTAAACAAATCAATACGATGTAGGTAGCTCAAGTCAAAACAAGACGACATTGATCGACACAATTATGTTGGTAGAATGAGCCACAAAGTAAGCCTACTTACGTATAACAATAAATTAGGAAAACGCTTAAGTCCCGCCGCGTTGTTGGATGAGCGTAATTGGTGCATTAAGCTGCCATGTGTTATGCGAATTTTCTGTTGTTCTGTGGCAAAATCATTACTAAGTTGAAATTTTTTTTAAATTAAATTAAATTAAATTAAAAATTAACTTAATTTTTTTAATTGTTTTTAATAAATCGTAATTGTTAAAAAAAATCGTAAAATTGCGATTTTTATAAGAAATAAATTCTCGATTGCGCTCAAATTTTACAATAATATAATAATTCATGAAATTATGGTTCTGCGAAAAAATCATTACAATCGGATAAAGCATGTAGGTGTTTTAAGCCAAAGAATTGTTTAAAAAAAGAAAAAACCTGTAAAATTTCGATTTTTATGATAAATATTTTTTCAATTGCGCTCAAATTTCACAAGAATATCTTAATTCATAAAATAAAGGTTCTGTGCGAAAATTATTAAAATCGGATAAAGCATGTAGGTGTTATAAGTCGAAGAACTTTTTTAAAAATCGAAAAAAATCGTAAAATTGCGATTTTCATGGGAAATTTTTTTCCGATTGAGCTCAAAAACGTGGCAGTTCTAAGTTCAGAGATTTCGAAGGCCTCCATAAAATTTCATCGCAATCGGAGTATCGGTTTAGCCGGAATCGTGTGGACAAACAGACAAAAATACAGAAAAAAAAAAAGAAAAAAAAAAAAACATTCCGGATTTTTTTTCTCCAGTGTAGTAGAATGGAATCTTCGCTTCGCTCGCTACGCTCGCTACGCTCATCCAATTAGGAATGCACGATAAAATTAAATTTATCGATAATCAAAATTATAACATTACTGATCGATATCAACGAACAATAACCTCAGTAAAAACGGCCCACTATTGTCCCTTAATGTAGTAGGCCCCGTAACGCCAGTTACAATTGAAAGTCTATGCATCATCACATCATCTCTTTAATTGTGGAAATTGTTAGCTAGCAGCTACCTAG
This sequence comes from Sweltsa coloradensis, assembly GCA_024449915.1. Taxonomy (NCBI): domain Eukaryota; kingdom Metazoa; phylum Arthropoda; class Insecta; order Plecoptera; family Chloroperlidae; genus Sweltsa; species Sweltsa coloradensis. Next base: position 77,944 of record JAMZAV010001692.1, on the reverse strand, counting down.
ACTTAAAACTCAGTGATCAAGTACAAAATAGTAAAAATACAGAAAAGAAAAGAAATTTGTGTGCATTGTACAGGCAAAGACATGAAGATGATCTTAATATGATTCAATGACGAGTACAAAATCTCCTGTTTGTTCACAGCAATTCTAAAAATCACAAAATTACCACATACACCGGGCATGCACAATTATTTCATACTCAGGGAGTCAGGTTGTGATCCATGTTCTACATTTGTTTCCAACCGTAGAACTCTTCTACAATCCAAGATAAAGTCAAAACAGTTTGAAAAGAAGAACAGACATTATGGGCCAAACAAAACAATTTGATCTAAAATGTTTGCTGAAACATATCGGAGGATTGTTTACGTGTGTTTATCATTATCGTATCGGAAGATTGTTTACGTGTATTTAATCATTATTTTGCCCCTTAAAACAGGGTGTTTTGATTTATGTTCATTTTGGTTTTAGTAGTGCAAGATGTTTATTGAAAGTAAAATACAAACCTTTTTTCATTGACATCTAGGCCAGATGCTGATTCTAAAACCATTATTTTTTTTAATAATTTTATGAATAACACAGGATACTAGTTCCATTTACTTGACCTGTGCTAGGGTCTTCCTCATCTGTGTAAGAATGTTGCTGAGCTCCTTATGATTAACCTTGCGCGGATGTGCGTTCCTAACGTTCACTATAGGAACTTCAATGCTCGCTGGCCTTTTGACACCTTTAACAACTCTATTGCCCTTGGCCACAAACCTCTCGTATCAAGTCACACACAAACTTAGTGTGCGTGGTTCGAACACTCCAATCAACGTGTTGTAGATCCAGTTTGCTTTTGCCTTTGCCACTCTTATTTTGGTTGCTAACGACCTTAACATAGTCCAATCTTAAATCTCAAACCATTCTAGCTCTAAATATCTTGACGTGCCCGGCAAACGTGGTAAACGATGACAAAGGAATGTTTATTCGCTCTTCGACTTGGACGGCTCTTCGCGGAAATGCAGAAATACGATACTGAACAGGAAGACGCCGGCCATCATACTGAACGCGCTGAAGTAGTACGGGTAAGCACTCGGTATGAATCGTTCGTACTCCGTGTGCGTGAGAGGGCGTACGGACACCTGAGGACAAGATAGTACATAAGCTATGCATCTAGGTAAGTAAAATTAATAGAAGAAATTAATGGAGTGAATTAGAAAGTAAGAAGATGAAATTAGTTTGGACATTGTGATTACTGATAAGGATGAAAATAGGGACTATAAATATTGCCAAGAACAAGATAAGGCAGAACACAACAATTGGAGGATTGTTGTAATGGAAAACGTGGAATAGCGAAGAGGAAACCAAAATGTGGCAAAAACAAAAATCAAAAAGTGGTTTAGTTTACTTTAAACAATCACAAAAAGGTTACCCCAATAACATGTGATTATCATAAATACAGCACAATATTTATGCTAATATAAACTTAGCATGGACATAGAACACTAAGAAACTAAATAACAATCTCATAGTGATATCGTTGAGTTCTACAAGTAAATAGGTGTCACAAGATCAAATATAAGGCCTAACATAAATAAATAAAAGAAGAAATGAGTGTCGCAGTAGGCCTCTTTACAAACATAAACACATAGATCTAGGACTCACCTGCGTGGTGCTGTATAGATGAGTGAGCCCCACTCTGTTATAGTCGACCTTGAACTGGTAGACCCCGTAGACGTCTGGAATCTTGAAGCGCGCCTCGTACTTCCCTCCCGGCAGACGCTTCAGAGTCGTACGAACGAAGGGGTCGATACGCACAAACTCTAGCTGGACGTCATCGGCATCGTAGGGCACCCATGTTCCTGGGGGATCAGAGAGAGAGTCAAGTTATCAGGTTGGTACTTGGTAGTTATTAAGGTTGAAACGGAATGCAACCTCGGTGACTACAAAAAGCCCCACGTACCGGGTGCCACTGAAACGAAACACTAAAAATAACCCCCGAGTTCTAAGCTACCGGAACGAAAAGTCCTAAGTACAGGTTCTACTGAAACCCTACTGTAGCCCTAACACTCGCAATTTCACTCGATTAGTGATTTATGTACCTATAGTTCGGAACAGACCGTACCTGTATCCTAACCTTCGAAGTATCGACCGGATTATTGGTAATTATGCAAGCATAGACCCTCTCGGGGTTAGGCCTATGTTGCTCCACGACTACGACTATGCAAATCAACCTAAGATAAGTAGGGTTGTGCGAACCTGGATTTTTAAATTTCGAACCGAACCTCGAACCTGCATTTACAAAGTTCGCGAACCTCGAACCTCGAACCGAACCTTTTTTTTTAAAGGGGAAGGGAATCACATGGGCACTGAAGAAAAACTGATCATTGATCCAAATCTAGGCTGAGGAGCTTAGGCCTAGGGCCTAGGTTCCCTGGCTTATCTCGCACAATAACAATATTACAAGTATCAAATACAGCGCATTCTTGTCATAAATGTCCAGGGATTCTTCTGATGTATTTTTAATCATGTGGGGAAAACGTTTTAGGGGTAGGGTAGCCTAGGCCTAGCCTAACCATCTTCAGACGAAAAATCATAATAATATCGATCAAATTAAGCGGCAATGCAACTTTTATAGCCAAACCTGAAGACAACACATCAAAATCAACATTAATAATGGTTTCTTATGATCTGAAACTGTTAAAAAAACACGCGTCTTGGTTAGGTCGCCCTAGCCCTAGTAGCCTACCTAGGCCTAGGTAGGCTTACGGGATAGGCCCTAGGCCTACTACACTCGGACCGTCATCACTTCCCGATGAAAAATCATTACAAGATCGATGAAATCATAGAGAAATAACGATGAAATAAAGCGGCAATGTCACTTTCATAGCCAAACCTGAAGACAAAATCGACATTATTACCGGAGCCTAGCTCGGACTGCTTACATTTGGACCGTTACTTTCCGATGAAAATTGAAAACTCATTAGTAGATCGATAAAATTACGCGTCGATGCCATTATAATCTTTTTCGCCTGAAGAAAATCCACCAGCATCAACAATAAATAACGATTTCTTGCTATCTCAAGTGTCCAGAATATTTACGCGTCAAGAAAAATCCGCCATTTTAAGATTTTGCAAGTTGCATATGCACTGCTTACAGCGCTAATTCGACTTTCGATTATCGAGCGGCGACCGCGGTAGACTTGTATCGATCGGTCGATGCTGTAGGCGTCGCTCCGGAAGGCGTGGCTTTCCGTAAGCGGGAATTTCAAAGGTTCGGTTCGAGGTTCGACTTTCAAAATAATTTTCGAACCGAACCGAACCGGATTTAAGGTTCGGTTCGGTTCGTCTTTTCGAACGGTTCGCACAACCCTAAAAATAAGCACTCCTAACTAACTCAGGGGGAGGCCCTCTCATACGTCGGGAAAACACAAATAAAGGCAGTAACCTAGCAAAACATGGTAGACATAAGTGGTGATGACAGTGGACTGGTGACCTGTTGAGCACGATTCCCCGTTTAGGAATGTACCCAACCTTACCCAGTGCGCTAGTGGTGAGCCTCGCCGCTGGAGTCCCACGTCCTCGGAACAGCTGGGTGGTCCACACGTTCTTAAAGTTACCACTATGACTAAACAAAAAGCTTATGCGTCAGCAATATGTGACGAGCTGAAGGCCGTGCATTAATTGAAATGTTGAGGTTGTGAAATGACTTGGGATTGAAGGTCGTTAGCATGCCCCTAATGAATTGAAAGTGATTAATTCGGATATCAAAAGGTTGTTTTAATGATTCTAAGTTATGCAAACAAATGAATGAAAAGATGTAATTAGTGTGAAAGCTTGGATCCAAAGCAAAGATTTGAATATTAAATTACCGTGAACATCACATAAATTGATACAATAAGTCTTACTCTAGATCAACCAAAGTTAGTAGTCAACGTTATCTTGAGTTACGATACTGTAGTGAAGTGGGGTGGGACGTAGCCCTCTACTTGGCACGTTCGATGGTGGTTTACGCGCGCTGTAGGCGCCTCGGACCCTCAGGGCGAATTCCGCAGTGGCGGATTGACCTGCTTCCCATCTTGGCGTCCTGGGTGGACCTCGAAGTGTAAATGTAGAAATGTACTTACTCAGTATGTAGACAGGGTAGGCAAGATATATTCACGTTGAAATTGGTACTAATTAAATGATGATTTGGTTGATTAGATGCCTAGCCACGACTGGACCACGTGGTGTACAAATTATAGTTCGACGTGTAAAATGCCCTCAACTCAGGGATATTCATTTAGTTGCATAAAGATTGCCACTCCCGGACTAATAAAAGATCTGTGAACTTTTAAATAGAATGTCCATTGTCTAGCTGGTGTCGTCGACTGCCCGGTGGCGTCGGTCGTATGATAGCTACCACATACTGGTGGGCGGCTTAAAACACTCCCGATTTACCGAAATGGTGTTAAATGTGTTGAAACTAAATCAAAACTGCAAAACTAACACTTGAAACCGCTCTCTTATACGTGGAGAGGCGTGTGGTTCCATTGCCCTAAAATGCCTGCTTCGCCTGCTTGATAGGCCGCACTCGGAAGATTCTTTGGAAACGACTTGCTCGTCTGAAGGCTTGAATCTCAGTGGACGATGCACTCTGTGCTTCTCCGTCTCAAAAACGCCCTGCTCTGCTGGCCTAGGTGATGACGTAGACCATTGTCACTGGCCACATCCACCCCGTTCCGCTCGCTGATTGGTCGACTACTGGTGAAACCAACTATTTCCCTCGGCCGATCCAGGCTGCTAGCCCGCATACCGATTGAAGCCTACCTCGTTTTGCACAGATTTAGACGCACAAAATTCACCCCGTTGGTACAGCAAATAACATTGCTGACCATTAGCCACATTTAGACTTATCGCACAAGCCTAGGCTATTCCCATATGACCTTAGCCATAACCACTAGCTTTCCTATTAGGACAAGCTTAATTTACATAGACATGTAAATTATGCAAAAATTATGTAGAACTTGAAAATTATTGATTATGTAAATTTGAAAAATATGTAACTTTTAGGGTTCAAAAATTGAAAAATAGGGACCAACATGGCCGTCCAGGGCTGTACAGTTACAAGGTGAGCAGAAAATAGACTGAATTTGCTTTAGGGACATATTATAAAAGCAGAATATGACCTATAACAATGTAAATTCAGAATAATAATAAAAATAATAATAATAATAATAATAATAATAATAATAATAATAATAATAATAAATGGTTTATTGTCATAGTCATAGTATCTACATTTTGCAAGAGGCATTTACATAGTACACATACAATCAGGCGTATCAAGGTGGTCCACAAGAAGCCCACAGTATACAATACATAGTCTTGTTGTGGTCTTTTAAAATAATTTGTAAATTAGTAAGTAGGCCTAACAGAATTTTTCGGTAATTATCGAGAAGATATCGTCGAGTAAACTTTTAAAAAATCACAACATTCGTAGTTTTCGTGTAAACAATGATAAATAAATACTTAACAATGAACCAAATACAAAAATCAACAACACACGAGTAGTATGAAATATTTATAATACTATTACACACTGTCAAAGTCAACAACCCACCACCATACACAAACCCACATACCATTTTGAAATTTTATAGGCCTAGGCCTACCTAATGTCAACATGAGGGGGCGTATCGCGCACAGCTTGACGCATTCAAAATTTACATACAAATTGCTCAATTCCCATTTATTTATAGATTCGGTAGGTATGTTAAATCACATGTCTACTATTGTATAGGCCTACACAAAAACTACGAATTTTGTTAAAAAAATAACTGTGCATGCAATTAAAACATAAAGCCCAGCCCTTCAGGCTGGGCTTTCTTCTTTATGGCTTTATGGGGCACCTGCTGATGACAACTGCAGCTAATTTAAAGTTGGTACCTTAATCCACAACGCGTTTCGTCCTTCTGGGACTCAATCAGGCAGATGGTGGCCACTAAAAATCAGCTAACTACATGCAAACAAAACTCACAACACATAACCAAACCTGTGGTAGGGCCACGCAAGAAGCAAATTCTGCATGCATATTGTCATCATCAGCAAAGTTACTTCAAACACCATTCATACTGAGCCACACCGTCAGCACAACCAGTAAGGGGGCTTCCCTCCCAACTCTAGTGCTCGGGAGACAAAACATCCATGACTCACCCTGGATTCGAACCAGGACCCTTGGCAACGAGAGAAAAGCTATCCCTTCTGTTGTTGCTCGGCCAGGGTGCCTCTTCATTCATACTTAGAGAAAGGGTTAGAGATAGGAAGGGTGGAAAGTCACACAACAGCACAACCAGTGAGGGGGGCTTCCCTCCTAGACTCTGGTGCTTGGGCGACAAAACAACCATGTCTTAACCTGGATTTGAACCAAGACCCGAGGCAACGAGAGAGGCTGCCCTACTAATTATGACTGGGATCAGAAAACAAAAGGAAAAGAAAAGACACTACAAGTTGCAAGCTCTTGGCTATGGTACAGGCACATGTGCTATACTAGCTCTTGGCTGCAGGTGAAGAGGTTGAATGAAAAGAAGAGAAGGGTCTAACAGGTTCATCACCTGCTAGGGCCCCCCAGCAGGACAAGGAGTCAACCTTGTAAGGAACAAGGAAACACAGACCCACCAGAGGGTGTAGTAAGCTCGTCCATCTCAACCCCAAAGGTGAAGACAGATAGAAAGTGAAAGTGATAGGGTGTCAATTGACTGGTTGGTTCTAGTGTGAAAAATGCCTATCGGCTAGTTAGATATGAGAAGGGTTGACAGGTTGGGAGAGCAAAGAAAACATAAATCCCAGCCTGAAGCAACAAAAGAAGGGGCAGCTTTTCTCTTGTTGCCAAGGGTCCTGGTTCGAATCCAGGGTGAGTCATGGATGTTTTGTCTCCCGAGCACTAGAGTTGGGAGGGAAGCCCCCTTACTGGTTGTGCTGACGGTGTGGCTCAGTATGAATGGTGTTTGAAGTAACCTTGCTGATGATGACAAGTGACAACATGCATGCAGAATTTGCTTCTTGCGTGGCCCTACCACAGGTTTGGTTATGTGTTGTGAGTTTTGTTTGCATGTAGTTAGCTGATTTTTAGTGGCCACCATCTGCCTGATGAGTCCCAGAAGGACGAAACGCGTCGTGGATTAAGGCAACAACTTTAAATTAGCTGCAGTTGTCATCAGCAAGTGAAAAGTTTTGTTGCCCCCAGCCCTTCAGGCTGGGATTTATGTTTTCTTTGCTTTCCCAAACTGTCAACCCTTCTCCAATCTGTGCATACAATTAAAAAGTTTTTTCTGGGAATCGATTCTTAGGTCACAATGATCGATACCAATTTTTTCGTAGACGTCAGTGTTTTTTGTTCCACTTGTTGCGTGTTTAGACTTCAAGTTCTCAAGTGTGTTTGTCTTTGGTGTTTTTGTTTTGCATAATGGCAGGAAAACAAAAGACTTTTCTCGTTTATTGAAAGTGTTGTTCCGTCTATAGGCCTAACTACGAGTTTGAGCCCAGGCCGAGATCTAGCCCTAGATCAGGGTTGCCACAAAAAAAAACTTTTTGAGCACATCAAAAATCCTTAGAAATCCTTAGGCCTAAATGAAACACTCAATTCCTTAACCACATGAACACACGTGACGTATACGGGTGCGTCATGAGGACGCGCGTCCTCCCATACACATGACGCTCGCGTAGTGCGTCATGCACATTTCAAAGTCTCCCGCCAGCTTCTCAACTAAATTCCCGCTAAAAGCTTGACTAAAGTAGTTCAAGAAGGTTGCCGTTAGATAGCAGCACTAACTAGAGTTGGGCCATCAAATTCCAACTCGCAACCTTCTCGTAATTTGGCCCGTGATTAGGGAAGTTTTTCTCCCTGAAACTAATGGCGAGCTCTGGGTCGTCGTCGGGGAACTTTCCCCTTCCCTTTGACTACCTCCCCGACGGCGACGACAATGACAACACGGACGGATGATGACACAGACGACCACGACGTGGGGGAACCCCTGCCCTCCCCATACGCTTGTGGCTGGTTCTGACCAGCACAGGCCTGTCCACCCCTTGTCCCCCCGCGTCATCCCTTACGTCCCTCCCTTCGTCTCGATTAGCCAAGTTGCATAAATATGAGACTTTAAGCAATATCTAATCAATCAATCAATCAAACTAGAGTTGTGTTCTCGTTTGTCAGAGGGTCAATACAGTAATCTTTTTGATGGCTGGAAGTGTCAACAAGTGTTTCCAAAATGGCTACGCTTTGAGTTAAAAATTACGGAATGAATGATGTTTCTATCAATAATCTTTTATTAGACAGCAGAGAAAGTGAAGTGAGTGTATCTAGTGGTTCAAAGCATGATTATTTTTCAAGTGATAGTGAGGCTCCGGTGCAGGACAATAGTGACAAGTCAGGAAGTGGGAGTGAAAGTGATGGTGGGGGTGTGACAAATTATGGACAAGACAGGCCTAGGTCTGAACCTTGCCAAAACACGCGGGAAAGTAGCAAAGTAGGGCTTCACATCAAGTTCTGCTTTGAAAAATATTTCAAAAGCAATTGCAAATGGTAAGAACTAGTGATGACATCGGGTAGTAAATATTGGAGTCGACTCCGGAGCCTTGGGAACCGGGTAGGAGTCGACTCCCCGATCCGCAATAAAAAATTAAAAAAAATTATGCAAAAGTTATTTTTAGCCCACTACTCTAGTTAAATAAATAATAAATAAATTGTATGAGTCTACCCACTTAGTTATATAACTGATTTTCAGTGGGGTTGCACAACGCTGTCCGGCCATTCACCCCCCCCCCCCTCTACCCGCTACGTATCACTAGCTTGCTTGTCTCTTGGCCCGGCCAAGACTCTCGCTGATTTGTTATGTTAACGTTTTGAGATAAGATAACGACTAACGAGACAAGTGCAATCTCATTCAATTTATTTAAAAAAAAAAAAAAAAAAAATTTAACAGGAGTGGGTAGGAGTACCTAATGTCATCCCTAGTAAGAACAAAATCACAAATTTAAGTTCAAAAAGAGGGGGGGGGAGGGGATGATTTTTGGATATTTTTGGGATTTCTTGGTGTATATGGGGCCACGGAATGTCTTAAAATGGGTGTGTTCAAGGGGTTAAAAATCATTTTAATGCCTAAATACACCAATTTCAAAATGTAAGTGTTTGTAAAAAAAGGGAAAAAATTAAAAATTAAAAAAATTAAAAGAGTAGGCCTATTTTTCATGATTTGAGGCCAAATAGGGTTGATAAGTAGGGCTGTGCAAATAATTTTACTTTCAAATAATATTCGCCAGTAATTTTTTACTTAGGCTATATTGAGTATATTCGATTCGAAATTCGAATAGTACGGCCCTAGGTAACTAGATTCGAAATTCAAACTATTTTGGCTTTTGCGAGTCTCGCGGTTATTAACGCACGTCTATTAAAAAGTCCCCTTAAAGTTCCAGTAGTTTGAATTTTTGCCGCAAGAGAGCAAAAGGTTCACATTTTCATCGACAGAGCGCGCTAGTGACAAATCGAAAATTTCCTTGACTTTCGTGGTGACTACAACTACAACGAACACAACAGCTGCAGTGTGACTACTCACCCTTGTTGAGCATCTCTATCCCGATGGTGTAGACGACCGTCTCCATGATCGTGTACGCGGCCGGTGGATCGATCTCGCCGGGACGGTTGTGAGAGACGGACATCACGCGCAGGACACCGTGCTCCTTGAACACCCATTGGCTGAGAGCGGTCGCCACTTGTTGGTTGCCAGACACGTCGTACTTGCGCCCACCCTGAGTTAAGGCAAACAAGAGGTCAAGGCTGGTTCTTACACCTGGCAGGTCCCACACCATAGAGAGGATAATAGAATAGGACATTACGGTTTAGGCAAATTTCTGTTTGCTCGACAAACCAGCATGACATCACTGTTGTGGGAAACTTTTCACAACTCTCACAGAAGCACAAATAAAGGGTTCTAAACAAAAATTTAAAATTTAAATTGCCGGTACCGTAGCCCTATTGACTCAATTGCAGGCTGACAAAAGCAAGACGACCCTTAATTAAAAGTTCAGCTTGAAAAAAGTGAAGCATGCTGGAAATATAGGTACCGTACCCATAACTTTGCCAATTCTAAGCTGAGATGCCTTTTGAACTGAAAAGATAATCATAAACACAGATTCCTCATTTTATGGACATTGCCTAGTTTGCCGCTCTTCATTCAAACGGAATAAGTAGTCTTGTAGACCTGTCAACCCTTAATTCCTCTTGGCGCGCGCCACAGACTTTGGACAGCGTTGTCGATAAGGAGGCTCCACTCCGTTCAACACAATAGAAAAGCAATTTAAATGTGTCGTGTTTGAAGCGAGTTCTATTTGGCAACGTAGAGACACGCGTATCAAAGTGGTGAGTCCGGGTTTTGACGAAGGTAAAATTGGTACATGAGTCGGCCTCTTTGTAAATTTAGTTTCTTTGAGAAAAAACCAGGGTCGATAAAATTAAGATTTCGACTGTAGCCTTGTAATCAGGTAAATAGCCTACGGTAATTTGTCCAGTTTTAACATAGTTATAGTTAGTTCATAGTTCAGTTCTTTATTGTACATAGGTATTATGTGTGATAACACTTATACATGGTACATGGTCAGCAAATTATTGGTTACAGTAAACATTTACAGTAAAGCATTAGCTTACACGGTAATACAATTAAAATTACATTCGAATTCGCTTTTGAGCTAACACAGATGGCTATCACAGATACAGATGAACATGCTTAAAATAAAATAAAATGGTGATAAAAGAAGAACTGACTGGCACAAGGTTAGTGTTCAAATAAGTCATTAATGCTATAAAAAGCCCTTGTGGTTAAAAAGTTTTTTAAAGTATTCCTAAAATCGCGTGAGTTTTCAATTTCGGTAATATGTTTAGGAAGAATATTAAAAATCTTTGCGCCAAGGAAGTCTGGACTCTTTTGAGTTAACTCTAATCTGCGAGGCAGGACTTGTACATTCTCACGATTTCTGGTGTGATGGCTGTGGATGTTGCTGTTAATTTTGAGTCTCCCCAGGTTAGACTTGATGTGGCAGGCGACTTCCAGGATGTAAAGGCTGGCAACTGTTAAGATATTTAGTTGATAAAAAAACTGCCGACATGATTGCCTATTGCTAACTTGAAGTAAAATTCTGATTGCTTTTTTTTGAAGGATAAAAATCTTATTAAAATTGCGAATAGAAGAAGAGCCCCATAGTAATATGCCGTATCTTATAAGCGATTCAAAGTAGGCATGGTAAACACAAAGTGCTGCTTCAAGTGAGATACATTGTCTAATGACCCTAATTGCATAGCAAGCTCTGCTCAATCTACTAGCTAACCTTTGTCTTAGCTACTTTTTGGTTTTGGTTTAATACTCGGGGTCTCGGGACGGGTTCCACTTGTTATTTCGATACCAACACTCACCAAAGCTTTCTGTACCGGTGACGTGAAGGCCTCGTCGGAGAAGAAATACAACGAGCCAGAGAAGACGACTCTTGCGTTGTTCCTAGCCTGCAGCGCCGCAATCAGAAGTGTGTTCTTGCCAACCGCATGAGGGTACTGAAATACACAACTCATTAGTCATTACTCATTCATCATTAAGCTAAAGTTCAAAAGAAAGATAACTGCCATTTAAAAAACATAAGCTAGACATGGATGGCAATAAAACTGAAAAAAGGCAACAAACGGTGGGGGCTACCAGTGGTAGGACTAGGCATAGACCTTCTTTGAACAGAGCTATCAATAGGCAATGCTAAGCCTTAGTTAGTATTATTAAATTTGGACACAGTCTATCAGGCAGTGGCGTGGCGAACATACCAAATCGGAGCCCAGGCACCGATACCAAAAGGGGTGGGTGGGTGGTCCCCTAGAGACCCACCCCCCCTTACTTTTTAATAAAACATAATATTTTATATACTTTATATGTCTATTTTGATTGTTATAATCACACCTACTGAATTGTATGGCTACAGCTCTTTACTTACCTTAGAGTGTTACTGGACTGTTGTAAAAGTTTGTCATGAATCATGATTTTTTAGTAAAAGTGCAGACAACATGCATGATGGATATTCATCCAGTAGTTCTTAACTCAACTAATAACAGGTAGCAATTCAACAATTCTGCTAAATGAGTAGACACGTTCGTTATACTAGCACTTATTTCATTTGATTAAATGGATTGATTTGAGGAATTTATAAATTAAATACAACTGGTGGCATGGAGGAAGTCTAGAACATTTTCGAGTTTTCTGTTTTAATTTTTAAATACCGTCTTATGATACGATGCAGGATTATCGACGTCGTGAATGCAATAAGAAGAACATTCTTGGACCTATTTGAATTGAAGTATTTCCAGTACAATTTCTAGATAAAAATGCATTGATTTCAATGAAATCGAGACAGTAAGTCTGCCCGTAAAAGAATAAAATCGTATCTTTTCTCTTCAAATATTGCAAACAAAGTGTTTCTTCAAAACTCACAGATTTGTACCAAATAACCTTAAATAATCATTTTCCCGGGGGCAAGCCCACGGAGCCCCTAGTTTTCATTATTATGCGTTTCAGTAGTTTTCCTAAATCCCAAATAATGGCTCTGCCAATAAACGGAGAAAACGAACAAAATAACCAAATTTATTTCCAAAATGCACAGATTATCTAACGATTTAGGACATACAATTTCTTTTCAAATGGGAAGGCCCCCGGATTCCTCTTGTAGGTACTAAATTCTTCAATGATTACTTTCTTAATGTGTATTTTTTTTCCAAATTCTGGGGCTTTGCCGCTACGAGGAGGCGAAGAGGAATAACACACCGTTGGCTTTATGAGTTCAACAATTAAAACATAAGCGCAATCTGTTCAGCGATTCGGCTGATTTTGTAGTACACACTAGCACACACACGCACATAGTCACAGAATAAGCGCCGTTTATCTTGAATAGTAATCCTCATTCGCTTTGCTTACTCGTCTAATAAAATTATATTAATTGCCGGTAAAAAGCACCAAATCCATTCTAGGATCACCAAAATTAAAAATATTCCCTGCGGGGCTAATCTGGGGTAGACAAAAAAGAATAACAAACCGTTGGCTTTATGAGTTCAAAAAAAATATATATATTTTCAGCGATTTCATTAAAATTGCATTACATAAAAATGAGGCTATCAACATCTATAAAATCATATTAATTGCTAGTAAAACGCACCAAATCCATTCTAGGATGACCAAAATTGAAAAAATTCCCTGCGGGGCTAAACTGTGGAAGACTAAAAAAATGATAAATTTATGAGTTCAACAGAAAAAAAAAATTCAGCCATTTCATTAAAATTTCATTACATAAAAATGAGGCTATCAACATCTATAAAATCATATTAATTGCTGGTAAAACGCACCAAATTCATTTTAGGATCATCAGAATTGAAAAAATTCCCTGCGGGGCTAAACTGGGGGCACGCCCCCAGGCCCCCTTGTTGCCCACGAAAGTAGGGGGTGGGTGTGGTTAAAATATTGTAGGCACCGATCACTCTTAGAAGTTCGCCACGCCACTGCTATCAGGCCCTTATGTAGGTCTACAAAATTGAATTGGTCGTTCAAAGGAATGTGCAGATATTATTAGCAAGTCCAATTAGTTTTTGTTTTGTGGCACATAGCCTATTATGGAGTTCCCCATTAACAAAATCAATAAATATTTTAACTTGGGGATTAAAACTTTGCAGAGGGTTTTCTTAGAAAGCCCTTTCGATATGAAAAATAAAGGATATTTAAAAACCGGTAGGCCTCCTACTGTGCCCTGGTAATTTACAAGTAGGCCTTTTAGTATTCTCGAGTCTTTATATTTAAAAATTAAACCCATACTGGGGTGGATGAGAAAAGAACGTCTAGACGTGGGCCCACTTGGCTAAAAGGCTTTTAAAATGAAAACCCCAAATTTAAATTCTAGAGAAAAATTTTTTTGGGAATAAAGAAAAAAAAATTGCTCGAATAGAGATTTTCTTTTAGTGTTATTCCCCCACCCCTTTACGGGTGGCAGGAACAAAAGAGTACGGGAACTCTTTGCAGATAAGCATTTGAAAACCCAGAGGGTTGTCACGATCTGCAACCAGCCCCGTCCCCGGTACAGGAGGGGTTTGCAAGTTACGAGTGCCGTTACCACGGCGCATCAATAATAGTGGATCGGCTACAATAAGTGGGCTAAAACAATTTCAAGAGAACACAAAATAATTATACTTTTTGTAGCTACTAGGGGCTAGCTATAAAAATTTAAAAAACAGGCATAGCCTGGGGCTAGCCCTAGCGCTGCGCATTCATGTGGTTTTGAAACATTAACCTCAAGTAGGGTTTTTAGGGAAGTTGGGCAAGAAGACCTAGGCTACAAGGAAGCACAAGACAAGCAGGCATAGTACTGGGATAAACTACGGCCCCCTTTTCAAATAATTGGCATCATAGTTCAGGTGATCAATAAGGAAGCCCCTTCTTCTCTATTAAAAGCCAACTTTGCGCCAGTCGCAAAAGTATGTTCCAAAATTTGAGTACCAGTCCCAAGACATTTTTTCCCCCATGATAAATTCTGTAATGTTTTAACGAGAGCCCCCCCCAAACCTTCCACAAGGGGTGCGAAAATGATGAGGGGGTCGTACAAAATCCCATACTTTGAGGAACCAGACTAGCTCGTCAGCCGACTGAAAGTAAAAGAAAACCCACGTTCGCAAAGAAAAATATGAATATTGGCTAGGCAACATTTGGGTAGGGGGGGCTGTGAGGTTACGTAGACAAACCCCTTTCCAAGGGTTTTGCACAGAAACACCGGTCAAGCTACAGCTTCGCGAAGATATTATGAATAAAAAAAGTACCTTTAAGCGATTTGAAAAACATAGAATGAGTCTCCCTTTATGTAGATTTTAAAATAAAACCAAAGATTACCACCCGCGTTAATTCGATAAAACTGAAATCAACAGCGAAAAGTAACCTACAGACATATTGGAGCGCCATTTTCCAGATCCGTCCCCCGAGTCAAGTCACCACAAAAACTTTTGTTACAGTGTGGCCCCGGAGTACCACCGATTTTGAATGCACACAACAAATATTTTTTAAAATTTTCCGAGAGGGAAAAACTAATTTTGAATGTAAAAAAGTAACTTTTGACAAAAAAATGTCTTATCTAAAAAATATGAAATAGAAAGTAAAGACAAAAACGCCAAAAAAACATACATTTCAATACAAATTTTCCCAAAATTGGGAACGGAAACTAACCCTGCACCGGTGTAGGTGTGTCAAATGATAACACGAATTAAAGTTTTTAAAAGGCGCATTGTTTTTTGATTTTAAAGGGGCCCAGAGGGCCCCTGAGGCCTGGGGTACTGGGTCTCGAGGCCGACGTGCATCTTGTTTTGATTTATTTGCAGAGTTTAAAAATAGTGGTTCAGGTTTGAAGTGTAAACATGAGTACCCTGAGGACAAACGTAGTGGCATTTATATACTTTTTTGCATTTTTCAAAAAAAAAAATTTAGCAATTTAAAAACATAAAATTATGGAAATTTAACATTTAAGAGGGAAGATTTTCAGCCAGTCATTTTCCCAGTATGTCAGTCTCCCTGGTTTGAGCGACAATAAAAATGACAGAATATTTGATATAATAACTTCAACCATACATCGTGGCAAAACATGGTCGAAATATGATATGAATCAGTACTGCAGTGATTGCCCAATGATTAATCTTGCTGACAATAAAGTTCTTGCAGATGGCACTAACCTTACCAACAAGCTGACAACTGGTTGGAATTCTAAAGTAAAATTACAGGAAATTTCTAATCAGGTTGGAACAGATAGTGAAGAACATTTGGACTGTGGAAAACCGGTCAACTTTACCTATTATGATACTCTGGTTGGTGTCGCAAATCGACAAAGCCACCCCCATGTTCCTGAACCGCAAGTCGCGATGATTTTTAAGAAACGGAGTACTAAAGGTACCGAGTTTGATGTAAGTTTACTTGAAAGAAAACTAAAGAAAGCAAAGAGAGAAAAGCCAAAATCTGTACAATTGTACAACCAGATCGGTAACTTTTGGAGGATCAAAGGTGACGCTCAAAAGTCAAATCGAGTGTTTTCGTCGAGCCTTGGCTGTGTCCCCACATAATGCAGAGGTGAGTTGAACACCGTTAATATTATGGTCATTTTTTAACATTTTGTCCTTGACCCAATCATAGCCAAATCTCTAGACCTAGACCTGGCAGCTGTTATTTTGAGTTTATGCCTCTTTGAGATAAGATTCGCCAATCCATGTGGCCTCTGTCCTATATCATACTCAGGGTCAAAGATAAGCTCTAATCATAATGCCAAAGTTTGGTCTAGACCTATAGATTGAACATTTATGCTTAAGTGTAGACCTAACATTAGAAGTCAAATTAAAGGGCTCTATTGACTATTTTGTTTCCATGTTCTCTCATATTAATTACGGAATATTAATGTGGGGAAACAATTGCAAAGAAACACAAGGTGAATCTTTAGATTACCAGTACTGAAAAGGGCAATATTGTTTTTTGGCCTCGAAAAAAGACATGCAGGAACTGTTTTTTGGAATATGGAATTTTGACTAGTATTCCAATAGGCCTACCATGGCTACAGTGGCGTGGCGAACATACCAAATCGGAGCCCAGGCACCGATACCAAAAGGGGTGGGTAGGTGGTACCCCAGGGACCCACCCACCCCTTACTTTTTAATGAAACATAATATTTCAATTTCATATACTTTATATTACTATTTTAATTGTTATAATCACACCTACTGAATTGTATGGCTAAAGCTCTTTACTTACCTTAGAGCACTTAGAGTGTTACTGGACTGTTGTAAAAGTTTGTCATGAATCATGATTTTTTAGTAAAAGTGCAGACAACATGCATGATGGATATTCATCCAGTAGTTCTCAACTCAACTATAATAACAGGGAGCATGTAACACAACGAACCTACGACCCCTCAGGTAATCGATAAGCTCTCGTTGGATACTTCACTAAATAGTTAAACTTCGAAAAATAACATTTAATAAACAAAAACATACTCGGCGATGGGTCGCCTAATTAAAGTGAAACACGATTTCTGATCTCACTTGGAAGTAAAAATTAATTAATTTTAAAACAACTGATCAAGACTAAAATCACTCAAACTTGAATGATTACTCTACCTAGGCGTGAACCTGGTACTCAAGTCTAAAGTTACCTAACCAGTTCATAACACACTCCTATAACTCACCAAGACCCACAAAATTGAGAAATCGTACAACAGCGAAGACAAACATCTCTGAAATACAACTTATAATTTATACTAGATCTAGGATGACATTACTACAGACAATCAACGGTTCATAAGTTAAACCAGAACGGGCTATATTGCATGACACAAATGAATTTCCTTCATTGACAAGGAATACATTTCAAACCCTACCTATCAGTACTGATGTCTAAAAAGCGAAATGGATATCCAGTTAAGATATCTCTTGGTCGATGGAAAAACAGTAAAGTTTCCCGAAAATTTATGGAAATATAATTGTTAATAAAACTTATTTAAATACTCATCAAAAAATGATCAGGGACTCCCGTCGAAACCTTATGACGTCGAAGAAGTCCGACGTGTAATTCCGTAACTTGCTGCGTATTTGTAGACGATCGTAGTCTTGTATTGAAGATCCTTTTCTTGATTTTCGTATCCCGGCTGTGATTACTCTTGAGTTCAACTTTCCTTTGATAATGTTGAGCGGTAAATTAAAATACGATATTTATCGTGCGAATAATTCAACTCCGATTTTACGTTTTAAATGTTTCACACTTCCCGATATCAGATTCCAAGCCCAACAACCAAGTTTTTCCTGTATCTCACACGGTAAACTGTCAGACGTTCAATAATGTAAACACGCCTACTTTTGTCGGCTCAGTTCTGTTCTTACCCTCTTTATTACCAAAGCACTTCGTTCGACGTTGCTGGCTCAGGCACTCACGAATTTTCCGAGTTCTTATTGTTGATTTTATCTCTAAGCTCTTTGCAATTAAAATTCGCCATTTTATTCTTCAACTAATCTGCATTTACGGATTTCAAAACCAATTTACATAAAAACTAAGCCTCGGCCATGATATCGAATGGTAATTAACCGTTCCTTATATGTTCCTATATTTGGATTCATAGACAATATTATCCTCACCGATTTCCTTTTATAATATTTTCAATCTGTATTTCGTTGTAAACGCCCACCAAACCTTGCTTGCGTTTTATCGCGTCCAAAAACTCCAGGCTACGCGAATATAATCTTTCTGGGTTTCTTTTAAAACCCCAACTAACTCTCGGTCCAGATATCGAATGGTTCAAACCCCTTTTCTGGTTATCGATGCTGTCTTTTATCAAGTCCGTAGGTTTTATTAATATGCTCCTAAAGCATGCAAAGGTTCGTTTACTCACGTATCCCTGGGTGGGCTAGCCTTAAAAAATGTACCTCGATTGGTTATCGTTCTCGTTGATTTCTTGTATTTCTTCTTGGCAGATCGCCGTTCGTTTTCGATTATCACTTTCGAGGATTTTTAACACGCGTTTCCTATATCCAAAGTGTTCTTTCCTAGTCCACTTTCTCTAAGTTTTACGCATTGTCTAAAATCGCCCACGCCACACGACCGATTTCCAACTTCACGTCTCAAAGCTCTCACGACACACTCCGACAGACGCGCTTTCAAAAAATCCAAATACGATCGTAGCGTTATGAAACCAATCAAAAACCAGCACACAGCGTCATTAAAATGAACTAGGTCTAAACAAATGTTCCGGGTGACGCTACATGTGAAAATGATGAAATATGACCTTGGCATTTTCTAGAATTTAATAAAATAGATTGACATAGATTTTTATTAAAATTGTTTTAAAATTAAGTGAATCACAAAGATTTTTTTATGAAATCAAATGAAATTTTTCTCTAGTTTCTGATTTAAATCAAACCCGGTTCTGTATTAGTATTTAATTAGTTTATACATGGTTTCCACATTTAAACCAGTTGCCTCAGTAGTAGCCTCGAACCAGCTCATGAAAATACACAGCTCTCCTTTCATGACCAACGGCATCGATTCAAGATAAGAATCCATCTTCAAATGACCATTGCCAAAAGACCTAAGTCCACTCAGAGAAGAGCCGTATAGTCTCAAGCAATTCAACAATTCTGCTTAATGAATAGACACGTTCCTTATACTATAACTTATTTTCATTTTATTGAATAGATTGATTTTAGGAAGTTATAAATTAAACACAGCTGGTGGCATGGAGGAAGTCTAGAAACATTTTCGAGTTTCTGTTTCAATTTTAAATTACCGTCTTATGATAGCCTATGAAGCAGGATTATCGACGTCGTGAATGCAATAAGAAGAACATTCTTTTGGAAACCCATTTGAATTGAAGTATTTCCAGTACAATTTTAGATAAAAAGCATTGATTTCAATGAAATCAAGACAGTAAGTTGTCCGTAAAAGAATAAAATCGTATCTTTTCCCCTTCAAATATTGCAAACAAAGGTTTCTTCAAAACTCACAGATTTGTACCAAATAACCTTAAATAAATCATTTATTATTGAAAGGGCGTAAGTCCAAAATTATGGGGTTTGAGTTAGCTATGTATTATTGTAGCGGAGAAATAGACGCATCGTTTTGCTTTGAAAGGGCAGAAGTGTATCTCCATGTTTTAACATTGGAATATTTCGTTTAGTTTTGAAAGGGCGTAGGCCTAAGTCCACGACATTTAAAATTCATTTTCCACCGACACGTTGTGATTTTTTAATTACTATTTTTAACGTAATAAAGCTATTCCATAGGCTACCTTTACTGGAAACAAAAGTAAATTTGATCCTAAAATAATAAGGTGAATTATAAAGAACATTTACTTGATTATCTCAGAACTATGTTTTTGGACTTATGTCCTTTCAATAATAAGTGATTCAATTATTTTTTAAATAATCATTTTCCCGGGGGCAAGCCCACGGAGCCCCTAGTTTTCATTATTATGCGTTTCAGTAGTTTTCCTAAATCCCAAATAATGGCTCTGCCAATAAACGGAGAAAACGAACAAAATAACTAAATTGATTTCCAAAATCCACAGATTATCTAACGATCTAGGACATACAATTTCTATTCAAATGGGAAGGCCCCCGGATTCCTCTTGTAGATACTAAATTCTTCATTGATACTTTCATAATGTGTATTTTTCCCCAAATTCTGGCTATGCCGCTACGAAAAGGCGAAGAGGAATAACACACCATTGGCTTTACGAGTTCAACGATTAAAACATAAGCGCAATCTGTTCAGCGATTCGGCTGATTTTTATAGTACACACTAGCACACACACGCACAGAGTCACAGAATAAGCGCCGTTTATCTTGAATAGTAATCGCTTTGCTTACTCGTCTAGTAAATCATATTAATTGTCGGTAAAAAGCACCCAAATCCATTGTAGGATCACCAAAATTAAAAATATTCCCTGCGGGGCTAATCTGGGGTAGACAAAAAAGAATTACAAACCGTTGGTTTATTTAGAAAAAAACATAATAAGTTCTTTTCAGCGATTTCATTAAAATTTCATTACATAAAAATGTGGCTATCAACATCAATAGAATCATATTAATTGCTGGTAAAACGCACCAAATCCATTCTAGGATTACCAAAATTGAAAAAAATCCCTGCGGGGCTAAACTGTGGAAGATTAAAAAATGATAAACCGTTGGTTTTATGAGTTCAACAGAAAAAAAATTCAGCTAGATTTCATTAAAATTTCATTACATAAAAATGAGGCTATCAACATCTATAAAATCATATTAATTGCTGGTAAAACGCACCAAATCCATTCTAGGATGACCAAAATTGAAAAAATTCCCTGCGGGGCTAAACTGGGGGCACGCCCCCAGACCCCCTTGTTGCCCACGAAAGTAGGGGGTGGGTATAGTTAAAATATTGTAGGCACCGATCACTCTTAGTAGTTCGCCACGCCACTGCATGGCTATGACACTGGGTGAACTGCTATGACACTAGGTGACCTAGAGTTCAAGATTTGTTTTCATATCACTGTCAAAAGTCTTGAACAAGTTAATAAAGCTCCCACCCACACTGAAACACTAAACAGTTCTATAATAGGCTGCCAAGTGTGTTTAAAGAAATTTCAAAGTGGAACTGAAAGGGTAGGCCTATTAACTCTTGGGCTCTACAGCAAAGTGCTAGATGAATTCACTGGTTGGATTTTTTTTCAATTTGCCAGCCTCACCACGCAACCTACTTGCAAGTGGATGTTACACAACACGAGTGTACTTTTCGTAGATTTGTCGAGGGTTGGTGGAGATGGAACTATTTGGGGGGGGGGGGGGTACAACATTTCACTTAGGTACTGCACAATTGGAAAGTCAATTGCTGAAACGAATATATTTTGCCATGATAATGATTTGTCATTACCGGTATATAATTAGGCCTATGTAAGCTGGTAGGTTGAAATTTACTAAAATGGGCCACTTCCCGTTAATTTTTTACTTTTTACGGCGCAGATAGTTGCTGTAAAAAATTGTTCACAAGGTCCGAGTGCAGGAAGTTTAGTTTTAGTTTTTGAGCTATTCATTAGTTATTTCAAAACTGCCACTATTATTGTGCATTTAACATAGCCTACTTTTATTCACATGATGGTTTAGTTGGGTAGGTAATCAAATTTAAATTTTACGTCCAAAATCAACTAGGCCTAACCGCCTAAGTGTAGGCCTATATCCTTCATAGGTAAACAAAACGGTGATCCCTTGAGTTGCCATTTATCAGTATGACAAAATTGACTTTTTTTTGCCTTCCACAAAAGAGCCTCCGGCGGCTGGGGCTTTGGCCCACACTTCAGCTGCCAAGTATTTAAGCCATGCTATGGTCCTATAGCCTATGTAAATAAACAAGTCTTAAGAAGTACCAGTACCAGTACCAGTACCACTGTACCAGTACCACAGTACCAGTACCAGTACCACTGTACCAGTACCACTGTACCAGTACCAGTAACAGGCCTAAATCACTATTCCAGGTACTGCTGAACCTCGCTCGGGTGTTATTCAACCTGCAGTATTTGGATGATGCCATCTACTTGACCAGGCGTTCTCTCGAAGTGCAACCGCCGGACAAGAACGCCTGGCAACAGTACTTTACTCTCGGAGAGATATTCAAGGTAAGATTAAAAGGTTGTTTTTAAGTAGACCCTACATGAGTAAGGTTAGGCCCTAGATTATAGATTGGATTAGGTCCTTTTCGATTTCATTATCACAGGGATGCACACGATAATCAATATTATTGATCGATAATCAACAATGGATATTATTTCGATAATCGATAACCAAAATTTATTATCGATTATCGAAATATCAAATATTTGGTCAATAGTGCACGAACCAAACTATTATCTCACGTTGTGCTATGCACTGGCTGGGCTGATGGTGTCACACTGGAGATTTATGTTTGAAAATGAGCTATTAGTCGATGACGAAACCATAAACACATGACAGCGAGGCAGCGAAAGGAACGCAAAAGTATTGTTTTGACCTTCACTTGCCACACTTGAGGTTCCACTTATAGGTCGGAACAGGCTGTGTTGGTGATATCGATATTATCGATAATATCGATTCGATAATGACTTCACCATTTTGATAATCGATAATGAAAAAAGTATCGATATGCATCCCTAATTATCACGGGATCAACCCTTTATTTGATATCGATATCTCTGCATCATATTGGAAATATATTGTAATGTCATAGCTTAATCATACACAACATGAAATATCCTGACACGGTCTGCAATACACTTTTCTTCTCCCCTCTCTCTCCTTTGGTATGATAACCTCTTGTCCGCCAGCGTCTTTGTCAAAGTACCATGCCCATGAACACGTTAACTGAGCGGAACATGCGTGGGCCTACATGTCGTCAATTCTGCATTGTCCTGTAGCAAAGCCAATGTGTGCTCACCCTTTCCTCCCTCCAACCTCTCTCTACTCACAAACTGCACTGCATACAAGACTTTAGTAGAGCGGCTATCTTCGTGGTGTCTATCGACTCCACACTGTTTGTTTACATACACTCAAGATATTAATGCACAAAAATGTCTGTATTCTTTATGACTAGGCTGCTTCACTAACACTTTTTTTAGTCGCGTTGATGGATGAGCTTTTTTGTAAGTTTTTAGTTTGCGTGGGATCTCTTTACTTTCGCAAGTGCTTTTTGAACGCATTGTAGGTGATTGTTGTCAAGTTTCTATTGTTACTTGTTACCTAATTGTTATTAGGCCTATATAGGCCTACCTCAAAATCTCATATTAAAACTAGGGATGACGAAACCTGACTTTTTTACGACCCGGGTACCCGTCCACATTACCCGCGGGTTACCCGGGTAGTAAAACAAAAAAATCGTGTGGGGTGTCTAATGAACTGTGAAGAAACACGCTCATCAATTATCGTAATATCTCAGACGTAATGCTGTTCTATAAACAATGACGTGCCGATGAAGTAGTATTTCATAATCACGAAAGAGGAACAGCAGCGGGCCATTAAGATAACACTCACTGTTCGGTTGCATCTGCTTTATATCTTGACACAGTCAAGACTCACGATGCGTTGGCTCGGGGCGCGGGAAGGGGGGGGACTGGAGCCCGAACGAGAGTAAACAAGATAAGGAAAGATTTATCACCATGGGTGATAGCTTTTAAGTTTTGACTTCTAGCAGATTGAAAACATAAGTGATGTTGTGGTAATTATTTACGCGGTATAATCTCTGGAAGATCGCACAAGTGGTTAGGCAGGAGGGGGTGGGGGGCATACTCAGCACACTGCCACAAGTCGGCGGCATGAACAAAGGACATTACTAGGAAAACGCTGAGTTGGACGCGTTGTTGAGCGAGCACCGGTACGTGCAACATGACCCGAGTACGACATTCCCATAAGGCCCACCACACAGTGTAGGCCTAACTGGATATTGACATTGTACACTGTATACTATTCCAACATCTTTGCATTGTACTAATTCACGTCATGCCTTCTAAAGTGTATCTTTGTATCTTCACTGCCTCCTTCATTTTTTAGCATCATTTTTCGAATTATGATTACCAATAAGTCTTTAACATCTTGACCGATTTAGCTGAAAATTTGAAAAATAGGAGAGAATGGTGTACTTATTGACCCTGCAAAATTTCATAACGATCGGAACATTTTTATTTTTTTATTTTATTTTTTATTTTTTATAACCAACGATCGGATTTTGTTCAAAAACTATACAGCAACCCGCCTAGGTGGTATGTACATGTGTAAAAAATTTCAGGTCGATCAGAGAAACGGTGCGACCTGTATCGAAGCAGTAACAGAAAAAAAAAAAAAAAAAAAAAAAAAAACAGACATTCGAGCCATAAGAGTCAAGTGGAGACGCTCGCTTCGCTCGCTCAATAATTCAAAAGAAAAACGCCCCCAAGCACAAAAGATATGAGAAAGCGCATGTTTACATTAGCCTTCCGCCTACAATGTGACACCTCAATTCAGGAACCGGGTTTTACGGGTAAACGGGTAGTGGAAACACAGACCCGTACCCGACTTCGTCGGGCGGGTACCCGATACCCGGGTACCCGTCGTCTTCCCTAATTAAAACCTAATAGGTTTTAATAGAATATAGTATATTCTATGGATTCTGGCTAACTTTTTCAACTTTATCTTTCAAAAGGCAATACCGGTACATCACCATTACCTACCTTAATGTCCATGAAAATATGAACGTTGTAGCCCCCCCATCGGGTCAAAACACCCAAAGTCCAAAAATATCCAAAACAAAAAATGAAAAAAAATCGAAAAAAGTACGATATTCTGAAAAATATTTTTGATTGCCCCCAAAAAACTTGGAAGGTATAAGTTCAGAGATTTCGTGGTCCACCCCAAATTTTTCTTAAAGTCGCTAGGCCTATATGTCTTTCCCCGGGTAGAGAGCAAATAAACGGCCAAAAAACAAAAAAAACACACACAAAAAAAAAAAAAAACACCCGAGCAAATTTTTTTGGGGGGTCAGTAAAATTTGAAGTCTTGGCTTTGCTCATCCTGAAAGTGGGCCCTAATCATCATCATTACCTTGTTGCCACACCCAAATTTTGGGCATTACCGGTGGGGTTGGCAAAAAATTTTTGGCCTCGCCACTTCTTCTCTCTTTTACCCACCACCACTCTTCTCTTTCCACCAATTTCAGTCTCCTCCTCACAGTTTCCATCTTTTCTTACAATACTGCTAAGTTGTCGTGATCTTTCCCTCAGTCGCAAATTCCACCCTTTTTGGCCCCCCAATTCCTCTTTCAACCCTTTTGACTGTCGAACCCACAAAATCTTCTCTCTCCAATTTTCCATTATTTCCCTTTTCCCCCTATTTGATTCACATTTTCTTGTTCGTATTCGGTTCCATCTGGTCTGGCCTCCTAGATATAAACGTTTTGCCTCGATTTGGGAGGGAAATGGGGAAAAAGTTCGTTTTGGGGTCTGCATTAAATTTGGATGGGGTAGGATGGTACCGGAAAACGTTTTTTAATGCGTTTACACTTTTACTGTTTCTACAAAAATAAAAAATTGTGTGGTCCCTATTCTTGTGACTCAAAAAATGGAACTTTTTCGTAAAATATTCGCGCTCGACTCCCCCCGAGGGGCATCCCAGGCGGGTTGACCTCGCCTCAAGCCAGGGCTTGCTACCCAAAGGGCGCAGGCGCCTCTGTCTCCAGACTGACGCGGCCGGGCACTGGCAAAAGGCGTAAGGAGAAAAAAATGCATCTCACACCCTTCCCGTGTGGGTGGGACTGACGCGCGCGTCTTCTCATCGCACGGAACTCGGGACCTGCGCAGAGACTATTCCCAGACTCATCGTCCAGCTGACGCTTGAATAGGCGCTACACCAATAAAATAGATCGCATTTTTTTTTAGAAAGTGGCAAACATTCCAGTGACCTCGTGTACATGCATGCGCCAAGGTGGCACGTTGGGAAAGTACACGCATTCGCCATCCCAAATCTGGAATGGTTACTAGACAAAAAGGTGTTTACTGTTTACCCCACTACCGGAAACCCAAGCAGTTTTCAAAAACAGGTTAAAAAAACCTGTTCCACCTAAACATAACAACTTGATCAAGTGGTATTTCTGTTCAAAGATTCTGGGCAGAGCTATGCAAAAAGTAATTAAAAAATATTGTAACAAGCCCCTTAGTAATAATTTATTAATCCAAGATATTTCTGTATACTAAAGTATTTAAAAGTCTATGTGCAATTAAAAAATTTCTAGGCCCTATCTCTTCATAATTTTCAAATGTAATGAAAAATAGACACTAAATTTTGTAAATGCCTACAAATCCTTGTAACTGCAAAGAGGTAAAACGGGTTTAAATAAAAACAAAATAAGGCGTGCTGTACAGCGTAGGGCACTAAAAGGGGGCGCCCCCTCCCACCTGCCCCCCCTTAAAACTGAAGCCAGATTTCCCAGCCGGTGATGGGCTCTGAGAGACATGGATCTCTGCCGGACCGACCCCCAGTCTACACTTGCTCATCTCATTTGTTGGTGCTCGCGTGCTGCTCGTCATACTCTCCTCCGTGGGGGACCTAAGGTCGGGTGAAAATACACCTACCGTTTGCCACTATTTTAAAGGGGTGATATTTTTCTTTTAGGAATGGGAAAATGCGGTACTATCCAAAAGGTACCTTTTGGCTATCGTGGTGTACCCCCTTTTGGCTATAGTGTACATATTGGGCTATCAGCGTGTATACACTCTTGGCATCATGTGGTACACTCTTGCATCTGTGTGTGTACACTTTTTGTCTTCGCTGTTACACTTTTTGGCTATCAGCGTGTGTACACTTGGTATCAGCGGTTACACTCTTGGAAATCAGTGTGTTACCTTTTGGGCTATCAGGGTGTGTACACTTTTGACTAGGTGTATACCTTGGCTATCAGTTGGTACACCTTGGCTATCAGGGGGATACACCTTGGTTTCGAATGGTACCTCTTGGCTTCAGTGTGTACCCCTTTGGGGGCTATCACATGTGTACCTCTTGGTTTCACAGTGTACACTCTTGGCTATCAGGGTGTACACTCTTGGCTATCAGTGTGTGTACACTTTTTTGGCTTTTGGGCGTGGTACCTTTTGTCTATCGATGTGTACCTCTTGGTTATCAGCTGTATCACTTTTGGGCTATCAGAATGTGAAACCCCCTCTTGCTATCGCGTGTATACACTTTTGGGCTACAAAATGTGTCACTCTTGCTATCACGTGTTACACTCTCTTTCAATGTTTTTAGAAAACTTACTTTTTTTGTATATTTTTTATATTATTATGTTTAGTATGCCAACTCAGGAAGACTGCCTACTAATTTTAAAACAGAAATCCAGAAAAAATAAAAGTAGAGATAGATCTTTTCCAATATAGATAGACATCAATTTTGGGGGGGACGCGGGTGATCGTTGCAAAAACTAAAACTCAATACTACATGCTTTTATTGTTTTAAAAAAACGTAACTGTGGGACCTTACCCTAAAAAAACGTTTACTTGCTAGGCATACACTGTCCCATTCCTAGTTGTTATTCAACTTAAAAAACTTTTTAGAAAAAAACCCTCATAGGAGGAGACATTCAGACAACCTGTAATAGAGTGCAATGCAATAAGTTTGCACCACCTCACCTAGCCCTATAAATATTAATCTTTGTTACTGAGAGCTCTAGAATTATACGACTGGTCACTCCTCTTACTTTGGGATGGCAAGCCGGTCAATTGACCGGTCAAATTTTGTAAATTGACCAAGTAATATTTAACCGGTCAATTAATTGGTCAAAGTAATATTTAATTTTGTACTTTGTATGGTATTTAATATTTATTTGGTATCACTCATTCTTCAAAGACTCATTCTTCAAAGAAAAGTAAATTTCCCTTAAGTACATTTTTTTTTACTGATTGCCTTAATACTTTTTGATAGTGAGCAGACAAAGTGCTACTAAATTTACTTACCGGTATTTACATTCATTCACACATTTTTATAAAATTTAAATCGAAATCAAACGTAATCTTATTTTGATTACCAAACTTGATTGCAGAAAATGTTCCAAAAGTATCCTGCCCAATGGGCCTAAACGAGCAAAATATACATTTTTTAAATTTGCCAAACTTTGGGGTAAATTTGTCCAATTTTAATTTATTATTATTTTATATTTTATTTATTTTAAAAATTGTAAAAAATAATCACAAAAACCCATAAAAAATTTAAAAAAGGGCCATGGGGCCCCCAGTCAAAAAGTGTCAAATTTACTATTTTTAAAACTTTTTTTGTTGTTTAATGGCGTACCCCGACAGCCAAGTTTTTTTTTTACTATTTTATTTTATACCCTTAAAACCCCTTTAAAAAATTACAATGTAATCATTAACAAAAAAAATAAAAAATTAAATAGAAAAAGGGTAAACAATGGGGTATTTTAAAAATAAAAAAAATATAAAATAAATAAATAAATATAAAATTTGACCTGTCAAAGTGACATCCCTTCTCTTACTCTGCTTGCCAGCTGGAGGAGGAGCTCAACGATGCTCGCAACAAACAACTGAACCGCGTCTCCACCGTACGGAGTTTCCGCATGGGTTTGTCGTCTCGTCAGGTGCGAGTCAACAAGCGTCACTACAACCTGCCAGGCGGCGCCAGCGGCTAGCTCCACTCGTCTCTAGGACGTTGATGCACTCCATGCATGTATGTCTTGTAGTTGTTTACGTACAGCACAACCCATTTGATTTCTATTTTGTCCTGTGCCATTTATTTATCTCTATAGTAATCTCGTTCAAGTACCAAGCTTCCTTAGTAGGCCTAACCCCAGTTTGTTTTGTTTTTTTTAAAGAAGGTTAACATTAAGCCATATTCCTTATAGCTTTTGTGGGGACTTCATCACTAGTTTGGATTGTACAGGGTTAACATGGTACTAATCAGTCATTCCCAATTCCAATCATTATTTTCTAATAAGTACGATTACAGGGTTCCTAACAAATATGCTTTATTTACCTGATCAATTGATTGATTCTTGTTCTGTTCAACTAAATAAATAAATAAATTTTAAAATAAAATTTCTTTTAGGTAAACCCAAACTCAGTCTTTAAACTATTTTCATGGGGGACAGAAACCCCAAAGCGACCAACCCAACCCCTTGGGCCCCCAGGGGCAATCGCAGTGACAATAACCAACCAAAAGATCGATATTTTTTTTAAATAGGAAATAAGCAATCGTGGTAGGGCAGTGCGAACCCCCGCGGATCAACGCCAGCATCAACAAGGCTTATTCAGAACAACTTTAAATTTATTATGTGCCTCGTTGCTAGGACGGCTCCAAAGTCACCGTTTACAAATTCCTAGGAGAAGAACTGATGGTCTCAGTCCAAATCAGAAGTCAAAAAACGTCTGACTTTAGCGGGAATCGAACCCTGGACCTTCTGCATTGGAAGCAGAGACGCTAACCACAAGACCAACGAGCCACACATAGTTTTGATTGGCTGTACCACTCATTAAATAAAATCAGTCTACACTCTTTATCTACACTCAGTAGGGCTACAGTGAATTGCAAATAAATGAAAGGTGACAAAAGTTTCAATGGTTTTATTCGTTGTCCTCCTTTGTAAATCAGTTTTAATAAACTTAATATTGTCCTCATTTGTTTCATGAATGGGATAGACGTTAAATAAACAGATAAAATAAATAAATAATTTGTTCTTGCTTTTTTGTCTAGGCTAAAACTAAAAAAAAAAAAAAGGGTTTTTTTGTATTTTTTGCCCCTCATTTGTTTTATGTACAACCATATATTTTTCCCGTTTTTCGAATACGCCACTGCTCGATGGTCACCTTAGACATAACATATTATTTTATTTTACTGATTTTTCCTGACCAGTTTTCATTTTCTTGACTTTCTCTGACTTTCTAGAATATTGGGAACACTGAACCTATTATTTTATTATTATATTTTATATTCAATTATGTTTTTTAATTGGAAACTTTGCTGAGGCAGCTCACCAATTTACTTTGGCCAAATCAAAAAGAAACCGAGTCAAAGCCAAAATTGTTTTTACGTGAAACGTAAAAAACAGGATTAGGCCTAAGTACGAACCCCCCAATCATGTTCTAAACGGCAACTCCGGTACTTACTAGTCAATGTAAATATAGACATAAATTTTTATAGAAAGTGTCAAAAGTTTACTTTTTCTAAACAGCTTTCATAATTAAGAAACAAATTAGAGTAGTTTCTCGTTTTGTTAGTCGGGAAACATTCCATAGGTGGAATTTTTAATATTAATAAAAATTAATAAAATCAAAATTTAAAAAAAATCCATCCCGTGGGGAAATTTTTAGTCAGTTCAAAGAAAACAGATATTCGTTGCGTGGCCTATGTACAATCCTTCAGATCTATAATGCAATACATTTCAGAATTAAAATGTTACATCTCGGTAGTCTAGTTGGCTGAGGCGCCTATCGGGAATGTGGGAGACTTGGGTTCAATCCCGATCGGATGGATTTTTTAATTTCTGAATTGTATTAAATATAATTAGAGTAAGTACCGTAAAGTACCAAAACTTACTCGGAAAACAAAAAGCTCACAATTAGTTATAACTTACAACTGTAATTGTTTTGGTTTTATTTATTTATTAAAATTTTTTTTAAATGTGAACTAACTTTAATGTAATGGTTGAAAAATTTAATTTTTGGCAAAAATTGATTTTAAAATTTTATTTTTATTGTTTTGTTTTTTTTATGTAGTGTACCTGTGACATTTGCTTTTTGGGGTGGCTGTATATTGCTACATTTTATTCGTGTTCTTCTCTTTTAAACAGGTTTTTCCCTTTCTGTTAATTTTTTAAAATACAAACCCCTGCATTTAAAAGTAGGCCTCTAGTACACACAAAATACTTACAACTTATTGTCCCCAAATCCCAATCCAGTTTTTTTAAGCATTGCATAAAAATGGGTCACCTCTTCAGTATCACATTGTAAACCGTTTTTTTAAAAAACTTTAAATGTTTATTTTTTCGTACCGTACGCAGATGAAGAAATGTAAAAAAATAATAAATTTTAAACACGAAACTCTATTTAAACTTAAACTCCGAAAAAAGGGAAAAGAAGTTAGTTACGTTACGGGCCCTTTCCCTCTAAGCGAAAATACAGTTTGCACTTAGCCTTTTTTAAAAACTTCACCGCCAAAGCACACTGACTAGAACAGACCGTGACAAAAATTTATTGGCTGTTGGTTGGTGTTTCGATAAATAATAGAAAAATCGGGAGTGTAAATGGTTCAAATTTATTTGAACCAAAGTTTTGAAAAGTAATTTTCAAAAATAAATGGGTTACAATTTTTCTTATCTTTCAAAATGTTTTCCCGTAAAAAAATCCCCTATGTAGCGTGTTTTGTAATGTGTAACCTGTCTTTTGTGTTGGGGGGGATATTTAATGCCTAAATCAGAAATATGTCTAAAAAAAAAGGCCTGCGTATTTAATAAAAATTTGTTAATGGGGCTAGTTATAGGGACATAACTAGGAAATATACTGCCTAAAATGACCTTTTAAAAAAATTATATTTTTTAACTGTACGGACAGGGACCGTAGATGCAATAGATTCAAGCAGCTGAAATGAAGTTTGTAAGAAGCATAGCCGGAATATCAAAAGTTAGACAAAATTAATGCAAAAATCAGGAAAAAAAGTTGGAGTTGAGAAGCTTTTTTTCAAAATTGGACGAAAAGGTTGAGATGGTATGGACAGCAGAAGAAGGGGAGAAGAAAATTCCAAGGACGGGAATTTAAAAGTGGGGAAAAAGTTAAAAGACAAATCGGAAAAGACCAAGAGAGAAGTGGAAAGTCAAATAAAAAAATGTGTACAGGAAAGAGGTAAAATGGGGAAGAAGTCGAAGCAAAAAAACTGGGAAGACAGAAGGGGAGGCGGAACGGGGGGAAAATTTTGCAGTAAACCTAAGGGACTGACAGGCCTGGCAACCCGGGTGTTAAAACTCAAAAAAGGCCCCAAAAAAATTGTGGTATCCCCCCCCTGACCTAACTAAATTGGAAACGGGAGTCAGATAGATAATAACTGTTTTTACAAAATTTTTTAAATTTTTTAATCCGTTTTGCAAAAATTTGTTTTTTTTTAGAAATTTTTTTAAATCGGTTTAAAAATGCTTTTTTTTGTTCCCATAGCTCGAGAGTTTGTACCAACAAAATGGCCCTTTATAACATAACACAATACCCCTACTCTAAAAAACCCCAAAAAATTGCTTCCAAATCACACCCTTTTCTTGGCTATCAGATATTTGACCGAACCACTACCCCAAATTCCAAAAAAAATATACGGGATTTACAGAAAAGGCTGCCGAGTACTAAATGAGGGCCCAATATTTTTTTTTGGATCAAAATCCCCCAAAGGGGTCAGGGGGGCATATAGATCGCCCCCATGTTATTGCTTATGGTGGAGTTTTTTGCCGATGGCGAGGGGACCTACAAAAAAAAATCCAAGTTTGACAATTTTTTTTGGGGTCCTGGAGCCCAAAATAATTTTTCTTTTAATTCTAAATTCATAATGTTGGCCTAACGAAATTATTATTTGATTTTAGCGGTGAATCCCCTATAACAATTAACAGCATTTTTACTGTAACAAAAGTTTTAGAGCAGCCGGGACAAAGACGGACTTTATTTTCCTAAATTTTTTAAACTTTCCCAAAACCTTGTCAAAATCAAAATTAAAATTTTCCACAACCGTGATGTAAAAAACTGTTGAGAAAGCTCAAAACAAAACAAACTAATTATATTATTTTTAAGTCCCCAACTTTACCTGGCCCGGGATGCAGGGATCTCGAAGAAAAAAGGCAAAAAAAAAAAAATAAACTAATAACAAAACTCGAAACGTTTGGGCCCAACAGGGCCCTGCCCCCTGACGAGACCCCTCCCAGTCCCCAAAACCGGGTAAGTTTTGGAGCCATCACTAAATTATATTATTAAAATAAACTCATTCAAAATGGCCTACCGGGCCTACCCAAGAAAAAGTTGGGCCCCAACCCGGGGTTCGTACTATATAAAATATGCTAGGCCCCAAGTTTCACGGAAACTACCTTATGGTTACCGCGCGATTTAACCCTTTTATGAAAACAGTGCTGCTCGAAAGGGGAGTGAGGTAGGGGAAAAACCGTTATTTGGAAAATTTTGCATCGCGGATTTATAATTTACATTTACTTGAGTCAATCCCCAAGAAATGACAGTACCGTTCTTTTTGGTTTCATTTTCATATATGCAATAATTACAACAGAATAAAAGCAAAATGGTTGTACGTAAAATTTAAAAGGTTTTGTACAATAGGCCTCGTCCTTAAAAAATACCTAAAAGTAGTATTTTACCCTGCAACAGTAAATTTTTCTAAAAAAAGGGGTTATGCGTGCATTTTAAAATGTGGTTTTTGAAACTTATGTGTGTAGTACTTGCGTGATAGTATCATTTGGTGAGTGGGGAAAATCAGTTAAAAACGGTAAAACTGTATCGTGCTGCATATCTAAAAGATATTAATTGTGCTTATTGCAAAATTTTGTTGTAAACTTAGTAGAAACAAATATGATTACTCGCAAGGGCTGAATCTAAACAATTTTGTTTTTTAAAATATTTGCTCATAATTTTAATGCTAAAATATTGTATTTTTTTTTTTATTCTTTCAAAGAAAACTATTTTTTTAGTACCTTTTCCTATTTGTTTTTAAAAATTAAATATGTTTTGTTTTGGCCTACTTAATCAAAAAAAGGTTAATTCTCTACTAAATTATTTAATTACCTGTATTTGTTGGACTGCTTTTTTTTGTTTATATTATTATTCTAATGCTTTGCTTTTAAAAAATTTTAAAACATGTCTTCTTTTGGCAATATCATTAAAATAGTGTACGCAATACCTTGGGGCGGGTTTACGCTAATAAATTAAAAAAATTTTTTCACATATTTTTATTTAGCGAATTTTTTAAACCCTTTGGCCCTTCTAAAATTAAAAATTGGGCTTAAAGGTACCTTTCCTTTTAACTTTGATTATTACCCCAAGTGCCGGGTTTCTGACTTTTGCATTGAATAGTTGGGATGCTAAATAACCTAATCTTTTGTGTGTGTGTACTTACTTTTCCTACTCCCCTTTTTAGCTCAAAACAAAAAAAGAGTAGCATTATGTACACTACACCGATTGATTCGGCGTTTTCGCGCCCCCAAATAGTTTTTTAAAATGAAAATTGTAAAAAATTTCCCACAATTCTTGGTGTCCACCCTTGGGTATAAAGAATGAAATTAAAACTCTGGGTAAAAAATGTCGAAAAGAAAGTAAAATTAACTAAATTTTCCCCAAAAACATGCATGATCTTCATAAGTCTAACCTTAAGACTTTTGGAAGAGCTTGGACAAACCAGATTGGGTGCAGAAGCGGAATTAAATTCTAATTTTTTTAAAGCTCTACCGATTGTATGTGCTTTAGATTTTTGTGGTTGCAGATAGAAATTTCACCTAAAATCTAGAAAATAAAAATAGGGTATTGGTTTTGGAGAGGGGAAAAAAGATCATGCTTAAAATAATTCAAAATATCCAATATAAAAATTTCTGTACGAAAATTTAAATAACATTCGAATCCAAAAATTTTTGTTTACGCTGAGTTCAAAGGGGTCCATTTCATGAAATTTTTGTTCAAGATGGTCCTTGCATCAACAACCTGTCTTTAAAAACCCCCAAACCATCACAATGGTTTTTTTTGGTTACATGGACGAACGTGGAAAAGCTAAATGTAGGGATAACACGTAATTGAATTTGAAATCATTAGGATAATAAAAACTTTAACGGAAATTTGCATGCACTCAGCAGTTTATTCCCCAAATGCTTAAAAACCTGAATGATAAATAAAATATTATTAAATTTCAGGGTTTTCCCCTAAAAAATATTTGCCCCAAACGCTTCCCGGGTACTAATCATATTTTCTGAGCCGACACTGTCTCCGTAACATCGTTTTTAAATTTGTGTTTTTTTGAATAATGATAATTTGGCATTAATTCAAAAGAAAGGCTAAAATTTTTTCATTTAAAACTGCCAAAAAAATGTTTTTGCCTTTTTAGTTTTTAGACTTTAAACCCTGACCCGCCTGCTATTTAAAAAAAGAGCAACATTTTTAGCAACATTATCTTTCGGTAATGCAGTCAACTTTTTCGATTGTTGAAATATTATTTTACATATTCTTTTGGCCCCTATAAAACTCTTAAAAAGAAAAAATTTGAATTGGTTTTGAAACATTGGTTTTTTTTTTTAATGTACATTAAAGGGGAAAACGTTTAAAGTTTTTTTAAAAATTGTAAATGAAAAATTAATGCCATATATATTTCAATCCACCTTTAGATCAATGTATTTACCCCATTGAATCCATTGAAGTTGTCAATGGAAACCCTCCCAGCGTCATCCGTCCCCTTTTAGGGTTAAAGATTGTAAAATGGGGGTCTAAAAAAAATTTAAATATTTAAAACTTAAAGGGTCCACTCATCACAATATTCCCAAAGTGTATTCACTTGTGCTTTAGAACAACATACCGATGTCAAAAAATAATTTTAAACGGGCAAAGTCATTTAAAGGTTTTTAACTAGTCACCGCTTCAGCTCCCTCTTTAACGATCTTAGATCCCGTTCAGACGAGGAATAATAAATCTCACAAAAAACATCACTAACTTCGCAAAAATTTTTTACGGTGGCAGAGGAATGTGCAGTAAAATTAAAATGTTATTACAACAAGAAAAAAAGTAGGTAAATGACCAATAAAATTCGGGTTAAAAGTTTTTGTCAATCAGCAGCAATGCAATTTTAACTAACGCAGCCTTACTCGCCGAGAAAATATTTTTTCCAAGGTTTATATTTTAGGTATAAGAAATATTTTTCTGGACGCGCGTACTATTACCCCCGATTTATGAGAGCTCCTTTTTTCTTTGGGCTGGGTTTTAGCAGGGGAATGAAATGCGTTTTGTTAAACCTTAAGCCAATAGTGTGTAATGTCCCTCCCCTGTAGAATAGCACAGGGGCCAAACAACTTATTTTTAGAAACCTTAAAAATCATGTGAACGCCATAACCACGCGCTTGTTTCAACTTTGTTAAACCTTGGGAAAAGTTGTTGCACCGGCCTTATCTGTTTGCTAACAAATGGTAAAAAATAAATAAACCTGGTAATGTAAATTTTTGTGCCCATAGGCCATACATTTTTTGTTGTAAACTGTAATGTAAGCTATTTTGATTGAAACTAGGGTTTAGCTTTAAAATGTTCAATTTTCCGTTTTTTTACTGGGGGGAACAATTTTAGAAATGTATCTGGAGCAAACCAACTTCATTTGTTATTGAAGTAAACATTGTTTTCATCTTAAAGTGTAGTCACAAAACTGTTTTTTTTTGGTTTTTTGAAGTAAATAAAATTAAACTTCCCAAAGAAAAAATTAAATTAGAATGGGGCACAAAAAAAAAGAAAAGTGAAATTTTAAAAGACAAAAAATGTCTAACTAAAATTTCTTATCCCCTTTTTTCCAGCTTTATAAAAAAAAATGAAAAATGTACCGTACAAATGAAAAAAGTCAGTAGTTCGTATTTTTGAATCCAGGACTTAATAATGCGCATGTTAGAGAGGAGGGCTTTTTGGGAGAGAGGAGAACTGTGCTACTGTTTTGGGGAAATCCCAAAAATTTTGTTTCCAAAAAGTACTTATGGTATTGCAAATCGAAAAACTTAAAAAAAAAGGAAGGTGTAAAGGTAATATTAAATCAAAATTTGAGTTTTTTTTCAAAAACAAATACAGATGTATAAAAAAAAGGGGGGCCTGCTTTAATGTTGGGTAAAAGGGTTTTTTGGTAGCACAAAAAAAAGCATTTAACTACTTTTTCATTCTCACCTCGCGTTTTCATGACCCCCACTCCCCCCATAATTCATGCAAACAAAATTTTTAGGAAAAAAAATCATTTTTTTTAGTTTAAAATTTACTTTTCCCAAAAATGATATTTTCTGAAAGGTGAAGTTTTTAAATTTTTTCTGCGAAAAAAATATTTTAATTTCAATTTTAGTTAAATTATTTAAAATTGAAAAAAATTTCCCCCGCCAATTTTTTGCCCCGCCCTACCCAAAAGCCAAAAATCACATTAAAATTTAAAATGCTTTTCCTCCGATTTTTTTTTAGTATTTTTTGTGAATTATTGTTCATTTTTTTAGCAAATCCAAAAAAAGTATTTACAATACAATTACATTTTAAATTTAAACTCATTATAAAATATTAATTTAAAAATATCAAAATCAATTAAGCCATTTCTAAAATCGTATGTTTTAAATATTTTAAAAAAACCATCTTATTATTTGGATGTTCTACCCCCCCGAAAACTACAAAAATGTAAGTATGCTTTTTTAAAAGAAAAAATTTTAAACCCAAAAAATATCTTTACCATTAGATTTTAATGAAAACGTTTCCCAGTAGTAGCCGACTATAATTCCCATGGGTTGCTTTTCTACCAAAACTGGTGTTTACCTGCCAAAAAACAACTGCAACCAATCTAAACTGCAATCGGTCATCTAACGAACTTTATTAAAGCAGTAATAAAATTTGCCCTTTTGTAAAAAAGGGGACTCTTGTGCATTGTAACTTAAAAGTTCTTCTTATCCCCCAATGATTATCAAGGGCCTAAATAAAAAGTCCACAAATTTCACACATTTATCAAGTAAAAAAATCATTTGTGGGAATTGGATTATAGGGTAGTATTAATGCATAAATGAAAAAATATGGCCAATTAATGTATTTTTGTACTATGATATTTTTGCAAGTTTGTCCAAAATTTTCGTATAATCCACAAGGGTGTTCATATATTATATTAGCAAAAAATAAAGCCTCTTCATGTCAAAACTTGCTTAGTTACGCTTATTTTTTTTCACAAATAATTTCTTGCACGAAATATTTTAAAAACCTAAACTATAATTATAAAGTCAACAGATATCACCTTTTAAAGCACAAGAAACTGGGGGCTTTGTTCTTGTTGCAAAAAACAATGGGGGCCCTAATAAATTTCCTTATCGGGCCCGGTTTAAAACTCGTTTGGTTAAACTCTATAGAGATAAGCACTAAAGCTTAAAATTTTTTGGAAATATCTAGAAAATTTCAAAAACCATCTCAGTGGAGTATCGAACCCCAGTCTCCCAAATGCCCGGGCGAGAGCTTTTCCCCTAAGTCTGAGGCGGCAAAAAAATTTGCAAAATCCTGGAGTGGTCTGTGTGAAGTTTTTTAACATTACTTTAATGCTGATCGAGCGGAAATCTCGGCTTGAAAATTTTAGCTTTACAGCCGCGCTACTTTTGTGGGGGCAGGAATTGTGGGCTTCAACCCCTTAATATTAACAAAACACATTGGTCTTTGGAATGGATTTTTGTGGAACATTAAAGCGACCAACAAACATTTACTATCAATATAATGACACGGTGGAAAATTTTGGTCAAACCACAAAAAAAGCTAAAATTTCTTTTTTACAAAATTATTATTGGGCCCTTTTAAAGGAAGAAAACGCAACATACATTAAAATTGGGCC
Organism: Sweltsa coloradensis; assembly: GCA_024449915.1. Taxonomy (NCBI): domain Eukaryota; kingdom Metazoa; phylum Arthropoda; class Insecta; order Plecoptera; family Chloroperlidae; genus Sweltsa; species Sweltsa coloradensis. The sequence goes on along the minus strand of JAMZAV010001692.1, from coordinate 39,339 downwards.
ACAAATTAAACAAACAAGATAATAATATTGTACAACCTTAGCAATATTATTGTCATGCCATGAAAATATTAACTAACTCAAAAATTTTCCCATCAGCTAAATGCACAAGTTGGGCTTTTAAGGCTTGTCACTTTCTATCCAATATCTATACTAGGCAAATTTGACTTTTAGGCCTGTAAACAGTTTTTTAAACGCAAAGGTTTATGAACTGAGTTATAGCTCTGTACTTGTCTATGATAAATTTGGGGGTAATTCCCAGTCATCAAGTTTTCCAAATAAATTATTTATGTTCGAGCCCCAAATATAAAACAAGCGATTATGCAACTAAAATTGGGGGTTTCAAAAAAAAAACAAAAACTATTTTTAATATTACCAAATCCCCAACCAACATCAAATGCGACCTGCCAAAAGATGGCGAAAGACCCGTGTTGACTGATAGGATGGGGGTTTCTGTAGTAAAAACATCGATTAAATTATATTCTAGTATTTGGAGCTGAGCACCACACCAGTGTGCATCTTTACCGGACCATTTGGCCTTGTTTTCAGAAGCTTACAAAAACCGTAGTTTCATACATGTGAGGGTTTACTAAATCCTAAAAAAAAAAAATACTCCTGTGACTAACTACTTCCAGTTTGTGTACATGCGAAATAACATACATTAAAATAATTAAGCTAATACATTTTATAACGTTTTAAAATTAATTTCATTTTCATCAACTCGCTCAATTAGTATTTTAACTACCTAGTTTTTAAAAAATTTAATTACACAATAATTAATTCAATAGTCTCATTTATATTTCATGCTTTTTTAAATTTTGACCTGCAATTTGAATTGTTTTTTTCTTTTAACCATAGACACTCCCATACTTTGCAATTTGTTTTATTTTGCTACCTATTTGGGGAATCGGTGAACAATCTTACAAAATTGGTCCAAAACAATTTTTACTTTTTTTTATTGATTTCCCTGTGCTGCCTAAATAGTTTAAAAAATCGCACCTATTACGTACCGTTTGGGCTGCCGTTAGATTCAACATTTGAAAAACAACCAGACCAAAAGTTTTTCATTGCGTCTCTATAACCATTTTTGGAAACTTTACAAAAATTTATTGGACTTGTCAGGGCAATGCTGAACAATAAAGGGAAATTTTTGTTGCAGTACAGCTATAACTACAAATTAAAATTTCTTTCCCTAACATTGCGTATTCTGGGATACGTATTTTCTTTTTATTTTTAATGCAGAAAAATTTGCATTCCCATTTTTTCTCCATGGATTATTTTTTCCCAATTTTTGATATCAAAAAATGCCAAAAAGTGTTTCATGATGTAAAAAAAATTATTTTGGGGCCACGAGCATAAACTGTCTGACGGTGTACCCAGTTGATGGGGGCATGCCCGCCGTTCTATTTGAAGTCATAATACACTTCGTTCACCAATTGCACACAATATGCCACACTGAACAAATATTTTAACTTTCATAGAACCGTGGCTTCTAGCTTTTCCGGGCCCAAAGTTGCGCCGCCGCAAATGCTCGATCTCAGATCGTTTTTTTGTCAGTTTTCCGGTTTATGGTCACACCCCTCAAATTTTCAGAAATTTACCGAAGCCCTACTTTATGAATAACATTCTAAACCGAAATTGGGTGTTTTTCAAAATTACAAACAAGAATTAATTTTTAGGCAAAAAACAAAATATAGATGTGAGCATGAATCCTTTCCCCCATCAAACCTTAATCTTATTATTCAATGCCTATATTTTAGGTCCGTGTAAATGGTTTTAGATTTTTTAAAAATTTTTTTTTAAAAATGTAAAAAATGGTGTCATATGTTATTTAAATTTTTTTCATTTTTTCGCATGACAAAATGGATGAAGTAAATAAAATTGTTTAATTTTTCAAAAGGGATTTCAATAGACAAAATCACCATCATTTTTAGCGCACAGCAACACCTAAGGGTCGTTTTTGCAGTTTTTTTTTTTAAAAAAACAATTTTTTATGAGCACCCTTTTTGTTTCAGCATGAATTTTTAATAAGAAACACTCAGTTTTCCAAGATAGATTCAAAATTTTTAAAAAGGAGATAATGTTTATTTTGTAAAGGGAAAAAGTAAAATTGGTTTTATTTTGCAGAAAAATGGTTAATTTGGTGTTTAAATATTTGGGGGTGTTTTATGGTTTTATTTTCCATTTAGCGGCATTTTTTAAGTTTTTAAAAAAAAACCATTTTCACAGACCTTTACTTTATTGATTCCCTAGCAATATTTAAAACTGTGTGATCTCAAATTCTACCAAAAAAAAACTTACCTTCAAAATTTTTTACAACTTAACGAGTCCCAGCTTCTACAAAATACGCTACAACTTGAAAGTCATCATTGCGAGGTGGAACTGTAATACATTGAAAAATTCCCAAACCTGTGGGAAAAACCCCCGTCACCTTCGAGTTAGGTTCATAAATAAGAAAGAGTAGGGAAATAGCTAAAAGTAAATAGTACCCACCAAGTACTCCCACCCCCGTGTCGGAGAAAAGTGACAGTTCAAAGATATCAAAATCCAAGTTGCAGGTGGTTAACTACTAGGGGGGGATTGAAACGTTACAAAATTTAAAATCGAGTCGGAGGAAAATTGGCTTTTGATTCCATTTGATTTGGCATCTTTAAAAAATTTTTTTTTTGAAAAATCGAGTTGGAACCATGTAAAAACAATTTTTTCTTTTTGCATTGAACATTACTATTTTTTTCTTAAAAACTTTTTTTTAAATTAAAAAAATGCCTTTTTTTATTCAAAAAAAGTTTTGATGTTTATTTTTTTTGATGTGATGCGAAATTATTTGGTTTTTCCGATTTTAATTTATAATCGAATCCCCAAATCTATTAAAAACATGTTCCGGTGTTTTCGTACTAACTAGGGGTAGGGGGAGTGGACCCCTTTTTCCCTAGGCCTTAGTAGAACAAAAAATGTAAAACCAGTTCACATTTTTAACAAAACCCCAATCTACAATATACTACAAAACCCAAAACTCCCTGACTACACATTATTCGTCAAATTTTTGCAAAGGTCAGTTTAACAATTTTCTCTCTGCAATTTTTTTTTTGAATGTCCCTTATTTCGTATGACCAATTTGTGCCCCCGTCCAAATAGATTTTAAATATACCTAATTAGCATTGAGGTTTTTGCTAAATTTTTGTTTTTTTAACGTATTGGGGAAAGAACTAGCGTATCAGTAACACTGTACAATGTGTATGTACCGATCGGTTGGTCTTGTTTTCCTGTCGTGGTGTTGCGCTTATAGGGGTTGGGTTGATCGCTTGAATTTAGTCCCCCACTGAAAAAACTTTTTGTGACAGAGTGGGTAGACTCTAAATTGAAATTTATTTATTTAAATAAAGTTTGGTGTCCATTTATTTACAGCTTTTATTCTTTATAGTCTATGATTTTTTCTCTATTTTGAATGAAAAACGTCGGCAGTTTTTCGTTTCTAGTTTACATACCCTCCAAAACAAAGGTTAAGTGGGACCTTCATTAAAAGTATTTGTGATCTTAGTGCCAAATGATCTCATTTTTGCACCTCCCCCCACCCCATCTTAACTACCCCAAACCCTTGTTATTACCCAAGAACCCAAACAAGTTTTCCGTTCCAAAACTTAATTTTTTATAAACCCCTCCCCACTATCCTTTACTTTTATATGTAACACACAACCCCTGTTTTAAAAACGACACAGCACACCCAAATTAGACCTAGGGAAGAAAAAGTCGATAAACTATTGTAAAGCCCATGAAATATATATTTTTATACATACATCAGTAATGAACAGACCATGAAAGACCAAAAATTTCCCCAAAAGAATGTTTGAAAAATTTCAGTTCTGTTAAAATCCAAAAACGCAAATGCCGCTGTCTCAAATTTTCAATGCAAAAAATTTCTTGACTACTGTTTCAGTTTTCCCCATGAATCTCAATATCAAACCATTTTAAAGCAAAATAGTAAGAGGAGAAATATTTCCGTTTTTTATACACCTGCTTAGCTACATTTCCCAAACATAATCAGGACCCAGGCCCGCACTTGTTTTAAAGAGGTAAAATACTTAACCCCTAGTTACTAAATTAATTGTTTATAAAATTTTTTCAAAAAAAAAATATTTTTAAAATTTTTTTGTGGATTTCATGCACCTGTTCCCACCTACCGCCTCCATTACATATAACACCCAATTACGCCCAAAAAAATAATGTGCAAACTGCAAAGTTCAATAATGAAAAATTTTTTTTATTCACTGTGTAATCAAGAAAAGTAAAACGGAAAAAGTAAAGAGCACCCAGAATAATTAAATGTTTTTTTTCAAAAAATGAAAATTAGTTTGGGAAGAACATTTTAATTTGGGAAACAAGACATAGGGGCCATGTTTAAAAAATAGGAAACGCCAAAGTCGTTTTTAAACAGTGAGTTAGCCAAATGTTTTGACTTCTAAAAAAGACCGTCTGGGCACCCTTTCAGGGAAATCCTTACTTGCCACAATAATTTTTTAATTGAAAATTCAAATGCGAAACTTTCAAACGTATCCGTGAAAAATTTAAAAAATTTTAAGATAAAACAAAACATTATTTTTTTTCCCATTTAACACCCCTCAAAAAAATTGTGGGTGTAAAAATATAAAAAAATTAAAAAAACAGATCGACCCCCCATCCGCGCGGAGGCTATATGGTTAAAATAGGCCCTGCAGGCCACGTCAACCCCGTCCCGCTAACTGTACGAAAAAAAATGCCTTGATATTTTAAAAAAACACATTTTTTTTTATTTTAGGCTTCTATCGCAATGGATCAAACTGATTTTTAACAGTTTCTTAAATTTACCGGTTCTGTTTTAAATTTTAGCGCAATCTTTTCAGCGGTTGGCTGATTTTTTGACTAAGACAGACGACAAATCAAGAATGAGACCCGTTTTAGTTGAATGGAGACACTCAGTCGCTCCGCCCCTCGTTTAATGATAAATTAATTTTAATTAATTTGGCAAAAGTATTTAACTTTTGTTTTGTTAGCGCAAAACCCCGCTTTAGGTTTGAGGGGTTTTTGTTTTGCCCCAAACAATTTAAACAGTTTTAAATTTTAAGGGAAACTACTTTTCCCAACTCCTCAAAAGTTTTTTTTTTCCCCCTAAAACAAAACCCTTATGTTAAGATATCCCATCTCTTTTTAGACTATAATCCCCAGTTTACGGTCTCGGCTTTATTATAAGTATGTCTATTTTGTCAGATTATTTTTTAAAAATTTTTTAAAGGCAGTAGAACTGTTAAATTTTAAAAAAGGGGATTAAAATACCTGTGTGAGAGGGGATCATAACAAAATTTTTTTAAAATTTAAAAAAAAAAAAACAAATTTTTTTTTGGGAGGGGTAGTAAAGTGGCGAAACACCCATGTCGGGCTGCCCCAACCTGACCGAAAGGGGTTAAAATTAATTAAATTTAAAAAATTTAAAAATCAAAACCCCCAACAAAGATCATAGGACGTAATATATGCTAAAAAAAATAAAAAAAACAAAATAATCATACCGTACGTTTTTAAACCCCTTTTTGGGCCCCCCTAACTTTTGACAAAGAATGAATGACAAAGGGGATAATTATATTGAAATTTTTTTTCTAAATGGCTTAAAAAGGGGGGATAGGACTAATACTTGGCGACTTTTCAAAAAACAACTAAAAATTTTTTAGTAAAATTATAAAATTGTTGCCATGGACCTATTTTCAAAAGAATGTGCTAAAAAAAATCAGTTTTTGATTTGTTAGTTGGACCAAAAAAGTTTTAATGTGGAAGTGCCATTGCTTTTACCAAAACCTTAGTGGTGAAACTCAAAAGTGGGGGGGTTTTTTCTCTTTTCCCCGGGTCTAGGGTCTCGGGGCACTTCTAAAGAAATTACGACCTTGCTTGCTCAAATCCCTTCCCTTTTGGGCTTATTTTATATAAATGAAATTCAAATTTTTCTAATGAGAATTTTTTGTGAATGCTGCTGTTTGACCAAACATAATAGTAAACAAAACAATGTTAAACACAAATTGGGGAAAAGAGCGTCAGCGAAATAGCTTACTAATTATAAAATAGTCTCTGGTGTATCTCTTTTCAAATACCATTAAATACCCCCGCAGGGCCTAATTTAAAATTTGTAAAGTAAACAAACTACTATTTTTGATTTTTTTTAAAGAATTGGGAAGGATACAATAACAAATACTTAATCGCTTGTCCAGCTGACATAAAAAAAAAAAAAATGTGGGAAAACGGGGGAAAATACAAAAAATAAGAAAAACTCAAACTGTTCCTTTAAACCGTGTTACACTAGATCAATTGTTTTACCAAAATGTAGATAGCATGGCAAGTAATGCTGCTGTCACACACTGAAATATGATGACTCAAAAATTTACAAGCATGGTAAATGTTGCAAAAAAGTTGACGACCAATGGCTGAGCGACATTTTTAGGTGATCATTTTTTTGAGTTATTTTTTTTAAATAAAGTAGTTGGTAAGCGACTGATCATTGACAATGGAAATTTTTTTGACGCTTCACGAAGGCATCCCCATATTTTTAATTTTTATTTTTTATTTTCTTTGTTCAAACTTGCACAAGAGATATAACCTTGTTTTCAAACCAAGCTAGACCTGAGGCTAGGCATACATCAATGGATAAAATGGTGATGGTGTCTCCGTCCAACAGGAAGAGGCGACACCAAAGAATTTTCCTTTCAACAAATTGCGCCAACAATTAATAGTTAACACGGCTTTTACTTGCAAGAGTGTTGCAGTGGTTTTTAAACCCCCCTTTTATCACTCAACATTTAAATAAAAAGTAAATAATTTGATACACTTAAGTGAAAGTTTTTTGGTCTAACGCTATGCATTTCAAAAAGCGTTAGTGTTGAAAACAGCTTGGTTTTTTTGTAGCGCAACAGGGGTTTACTCGTAACACCCTACTATTGTCATCACTCCCAGATTTTATGTGGGGGCAATCCAAGTCTAAATTTTCCCATATTTTATGGCATTTCAACATCAATTTATTGAAAAACGATTTTTACCCACTTTCTTAAATAAAAAACCAAAAAAAATGTATTTTTTCGATCCCAGTTTTTAAAAAATTAACAGTAAAAGGGTATTACTGTTTTTAATTTTTTAAATAGGAAAAGTGCCTGACAGGTTTAGGCCCTTTATACTAATAGGAAAAAAAACCCTATGAATTAAGGGTTTAAAAACATTAAAAATTTTTTAAAGTAATTTTGCCCATATCAACGAATCGAGTCAAAATTATCCAGCCCAAAAATCGATAATCAGCCTAATCGAGCCCAGTGTAGGCCTATCTACCCATGGTCTTGGGTGTTGCCCGTAGGCTACGATATCTCTATGGAATTCTTAGTATAACAAAAATTTCGGGGGGAGTGCTGCATATGAATTTGTAGTTACCCTTGTTTTTTTTAGGTATGTTTCAAAAATGACCCAGCTCGCGTTTCTTGGGAGCTACTGTAGGGAAAAAAGAACACAACATTGATATTATTTTCGGTGCTAAGATAATCAGGTAGCTTGCACAACCCGTTATTTGGTAGGGTGTGATGTGTGACATCGGGGCCAAAAAATTTAAACCGGTTTTTTGATAGCGAAGAAAGACTTCAATTTCACTGACCCCCCAAAAAAATTTCTCGGGTGTTTTTTAGGGTCCCTTTTTTTTCTGTTTTTCGCTCTCCCGGTCCCAAAAAAAAAAAGCATATGCATCTTTATAAAAAAATTTGGGTGGGACCTTCGAAAAATCGAGCTTAAAACCCGCCACATTTTGGGGTTTAAACAAAAAAAAAATTTCTCATGAAATTGTACTTTTACGATTTTTTCCGTTTTTAAAGCATATTTTTTGTGATATTTGGGCCCATTGTGACTAAAGGGTGGGGCTACAACATTCTAGTTACATGGGCTTACATAATGGATGTATTCTTTTTTGAAAGAAAAAGTTGAAAAAGTTTGCCAGAACATAGATAAGGTTTTAAATGAGTTTTTTTTAGGGATATAAAAACTAGGGAGTCAAACGTTAATTATTATAAACGATAAACGAAATTTACTTTTCACCTCCACAATCGATTTTAATCGATTTTTAATGGTTTTTTACAAGTCGGGACAGTAGCAAGTTTTTTTCAAACTTCGGGCTGGTTTTTGGGTTTTTTGAATGCCCGCGCAAGGGACGAGTTTGCATCGGCGCCGTGGGGGGGACTTGACCGCACAACAATCTCGAAAAAGACAGTCGGGACTCGGGGGGCATAATCAAGAGGAATGGAGGGTAGATAAAGCATCGAGATGAATTGGCATCAATGCGGTGATCAAAATTAATTGTTTGTTGCCCTGTTTTCGAAAACTCTTGGGGCCCAGGGCCCAAACACAACCCCGAGCAACCCCAAGACGCCATGTTACGTAAAGGTGCAATTACTGCTCGGGGTTCAGGCGCGTTGAGTGCGTTTACTGTTTTTTTGGCTGCCGCGCCAAAAACGCCGCGTGGAAATTGAAAGAATGCAGCTTTTAACTCCGCCCCTCCTTCCACCCTTTCACGGGCCCCAGTGCAATGATGACAAGGCAAGGTGTACGAAAAGATGTATTTTGCGAATCGCTTCAACAAATGTGGATCGGGAACAATCTCGCGGCTAGACGTGCTGAAATTGATGGAAACGTATCTCCGGCGGCAGACATTTTAAACGGCGGTTGTCACGGCGTATTGGCGGGGAAAAAGTAAAGTCGGGAAAGTTTCTTTGCGGGTAATAGGAGCGGATCTTTAAAAACTAAAATTTAAAAAAACGCAAAAATTTTAAAAACGATTTTTTTAAAAACGATTAACGTTTTTGTTAATAAACGATTTAAACGAATCAATTTAATCGTAAACGTTTTACCCCCAAAAATAACAATTAATAATAACACTTTTAGAAAATTGACAACAAACACCTACAAGCTTTTAAAAAACTTTTTCAAAATAAAGAGTCCCCCGAAACTAAAAAACTACAAAAAGCTCATCCATCAACACGACTTAAAAAAGCGTAAAATATTGAAAAACATATGCAAATATTAGCTGGCAAGGGACTTTAAGACTTAAAATAAAAAAAGGGGAGGCTTAAAATTTAGGACAATATGGTACGGTATAGGGGTGCAAAAAAATGTGTATTCACTAAAAGTTTACACCCTACTCAAAAAAGCTGTACCGTTTAGTCTACAGGGGCTATATCTGTTTACTGTTTTGGCCTCTTTAGTTTTTGATAGACATATATTCTACAACATTATTGTTTTTTTGCAAATAATTTACCCCCAAAGCCCAAGTAATAAGAGCCCTTCCGGAGTCCCTAATGATTTGAATTTTATTGAGCAGGCCTACGGAAAACAACACTACAAGTCGGAAAGTATAATTTCAAGTTGCCGGATGGGTGGGGAAGGGGGGGGGGGAGGTATCGGCGGCTGGTGGGGCTTTCTCTCTGTGCACTGCCCGTCCGCTAGCTGGGCCGTGGCCCAAAGCACACTGAACAGAGCGATTGAAAAAACGTGATCACTAAGATAGGGGGAAGAATTTTATTTAAGATTAACAAAACAAGTAATTGAAGATAAAATAAATTGTAAGATTTTTTGGGCAAAGAGCGGCCGGCGTGCATCATTTTCAACACAGTAGTTTGGCAACATTTTTTAGCCCTACATCTTGATACCTGAAAAAAAAAACGGCAAAGCCACTTGCTTTGTTCATTCTTGCCGACTACATTTTCCCATGACTCACGCAACGACCCCGAGGTAATAGGGGAAGGGGGTTTAAATAGGAGACATTTCGCCGCAGCGCTTAAAAACTCACGGAAAACACGTTCGGTGGTGCACACAGGGGTAAAAAAAGTAATTACTAAAACGTTTTTCCCATCACGAAAAAAAAAGGGACCGGGACCTACCATCCCTAGTACGGTACTTCATGAACGCAGCCCAAATAGGCCCTGCAAAAAGATGGGGCTGGCTTGATTTGTATCAATGTCATGTAGGCCTTCATGTTCTACGGGGGTGGAGGGTACAGTAGTATCTATGTTCTACGGTCACATAAGGGTTATCTAAATTGTTAATGTTTTCGTGTGATGTTAATTTTGATTGCTTAGCATCTCTGTTGTGAGTTAGTCATTTTTTTTTTTTTTACATTAAGTTATTCGCCAGGGCCTAAATTCTAGGCGCCGTGGCGATCTGGCGCCTGGGATTTTTCAACCCCTGATGCAGGTACCGTATGTACTTTGATTTACTTGACTACTATTACTCCTCAACAAAAGGCCTACTTCTAAGAAAGACTAAACATATGATTTGTTGGCTTGGTCGCTTTGATTTACTGTCCCCCACTGAAAATCATTTTAAAAACGAGTGGGAACTTTCAAAACAAATTTTAAATTTTTTTTATTTATTGATGTTGGTGTAGGTAGGCATATCCTATCTGATCGTAAGGGTATTCTCTGGCGACAAAAGCTTGGAGGATCTTTTGAAGGTAGCTTTCTACCAGCAGATGCCTTATTATTTATAAACTAGGCCGCTTTGCTAACGATTTTTCCAGTCTCATTGATGGATGAGCTTTTTTGGTTGATATTGATTATCGTTGTCCTAATAGTACGATTTCTATGAAAAATATTTCTTCAATTGTCCCTAAAATCGTAACATATCTAAGTTCAGTGATTTTGATCGATTCCATAAAGTTTCATCTAGATAAGAGAAGCCGTTTGCCCGGCCGTGAACCAAATATCATGAAAATATTGCATTAAAAATCGGGGGAAAATCTTAAAAGCACGATATTCATGAAAAATATTTTTTCAATTTGTAGGTACCCCCAAAAAAATTGGGGAGATCAATTCAGATTTTCGAAGGGGCCCCTCTAATTTTCTCAAATCGCATATCCAATATCAGGGGTTTCCCCAGCACTGAGGTGTAAAAATGGTGGTAATAGTGGCCTCAAATGGGTAAAATAGTGGCTAAAATAGTGGCCCATTTGCTGAAAAATAGTGGACAAAAGTGGCAATGCGTTAAAATTTCAAGGAAAGTAGATGGCACAATTAATGGGAAGTTGTGATATTTGAGTAGGTATTCTATTAATTGAAAGAAGTACTGGTAATATGTCAATATATTGCATTGCAGCAGTTGATCTTGGGAGAACTCAATGAATGAAGTTATTTGTTAGTGTGTCCAGACGAAACACGTACAATTGGGGACCGTTATTAAATAAAATAACATTTTCTAAATCGGTGGCGGAAGATCTAGGACATAATCATGGGGTGGACGATTCGCGCCTGCATGTATATCCGTGGGAAAAGGACCAAGCACGGGGGTATGGGTAGTCATCCCCCATAAATATAGAGCCGCAGGCAAATTTTGCTCTTCAGTTTTTTAGAGTACATTTGGTGCATTTTAGAAAAAAGTGGTGGGCTGAATGCTGAACTTTTGTTTTTTATTCTTAGCTTCTTAGGCCTATTTATTTAGGCTATATTTAAATTACTTATTTACCATTTTCAATCTGTTTTGAAGAAATAGTAATAGATTTGGGGATTTTTTGGAAAGTTGTATTGCTGTAGGCCTACTAAAACTAACTACCGTATTGTTCCGAATATAGCGCGATGTTTTTTTCCGAAAATACAATCTCAAAAACAGTACTCGCGTTATTTCCGCGCGCTTGCATTTGAAATAGCGCCTGAACATAGGCCACGCCTCTATACAACTTCCGCGCATCGTCTGCTGCGCTTCGCACCGCCCACCCACTCGATGCCACTGAACTCGGCCGAACCTTGGGCGAAACTGTCTGCTAGTTGTCAGACTCAGAATCCTCGGCCGTGATCACATCGTGACCTAGCTTGACCTACATAGATTTTGTTCGTCGGGGTTGTCTATCTACGTTGCTAAGAATCTACGTAACGTAATAATGAGTGATGAAGGAGAAGATGAAATGGCTCAAGATGAACAAATGAAGACTGCTGATCGCGTGGAAAAGAAAGGTTCCTCTGCCTTACAAATCAGCAAGGGATTGCGAAGGAGCTAGGCCTAGGCCTACGACGTAAACAATGAAGACCAGGAATCAGACTGGTGAACTGTGGTTGACATGTGAGCTTGTCCTTGGCCCTACCCTGTTAAAAACCATAGGCCTAGGCCCTAACATTGTTCAAAATGTTTTGTTGTAAGTGTTTCATGTACATTTTAATTTTCTTTGATTTTTTTCTTTTTTCTTGAAATGATTCTGTAAAATTGGGGGTCGTGTTATATTCGAGGTCGTGCTATATTCGGAACAATACGGTATTTTGTGATAGATCTAGTACAATAATTATTGTACTGCACGTGACAACACTGATGGGATTTCATGGAAGGTTGACTATTAACACAAAAATCACAAATTTATTACAACCATGAAAATTAAATATGACCAACTTTTGTTATTTGCAAATAAACAAGAGTGGGAAAATCAAAATATAGGAAACAGCACAGTGAAAATTTGATGATATTCAATATAATTATTAATTAGGCCTATAAGAGAAATTGTAAAAATAGTGGCCTTATAATGGCTTTTTCACCATTTTATAAAAAATAATGGGCATTTAGTGGCCTGGCTGAAAATAGTGGCAAAATAGTGGTCTGTGGACACCCTGTAATATGCCATTTGCCCGGTAGAGAGCGAACAGGGAAAAAAAACATCCAAGCTATTTTTCTCAATGAAGTGAAATTGAAGTCTTCGCTTCGCTCATCCAATAGTGCGCAGGTTGGCACAAACAGAGACTTACCTTGGTGGTGGCTGGGCTGCACTGTTAAACTCCCCCCACTCCCCCGCCTGCTTGGGGGCGGGGATGGGGGCCGACGCCGTCGACCCACCCCCCATCAACAGGTCTGTGGTCGCTCCCTGGGGTTGGTGGGAGGGGGAGGAGGTCGGGGTGGTTCGTACAGGGGGTGGAGCTATCTTCAGGCCCCCGGGAGGCGGCGGTAGACCCAGACCCGCCCCCGCGGGACGGGACTTTGCCTTCATTGGTGCCTCACTGCCGTCCTTTTTCTGGAACAAGCAACCAGTTTCAGAGGTTTTCGTTCATTCAATCAAACTATGCAGAATTAATTTTTCATACAGCCTAGGCCTATAGAAAATACAGATTATCATATGGAAATCAATCCAGAAATTAATGAATAGGCCTACATATCAGTGGGGTATTGAATCCCATTCTCCGGATTGCCGTATAGTTGCTTTACCCCTAAGCTACCAAGACGGTTAACTTCAAAATATCTAGATTGTTGACCTGCATTGTAGATCTGAATAGATTGTACTGGCAATCGGGAGAATGGGATGGATTTTTTAATATCTGGATTGATTTCAATACAATCAATTACACGTAGGCCTACGGGAATGTTTCTCACTTAATGAAATTGAGATTTAAAAAATACACACTGTGCAGTCAAAGTTTGTTAGTGGTTCCAACGAAAGAATGCAGATACTAGCTCGAAATTGTTTTCCCAACATAACAACTTCGTCTAATATTCATGCAAGCTCAGCGTGGACCTAGCACATGGAGGAACTCTGTGATCTAGCACAAATAATTTTTGCTTAAGTGCTGGTAAAAGATATTTCTCTTTCAGACACAAAGGCGACATTTTTTTTACCGCACATTAACACTACCCCCACCTAGTGATGTAAAATTTCCGGAAATTTTTACCGGGGGAAAATCTAATAAAAAATAAAATACCTGCAAATAGGTTACCGAGGTAGTATAGTAGGCAATTCCAAGCTTCATTTGAATTCATACTTCATCATCAAATAATAGTAGGTACGCCTAAAGGCTGGTCTATGATTGACGTCAATGTGGGGCGATGTGAATGGGAAACGGAAAGCGAGGCGTTTACGATTGACGGAAATCGGGACCACTTCGTTAGTCAAATAAAACAATCTAATAATAGTAGGTACGCCTAAAGGCTGGTTTATGATTGACGTCAATGTGGGGCGATGTGAATGGGAAACGGAAAGCGAGGCGTTTACGATTGACGGAAATCGGGACCACTTCGTTAGTCAAATAAAACAATAAACAAAACGTCAAATGAAACCCTAGTGCCTGGATATCTAAGCAGACGTTGTAGGTTATGTTTGTTTTGTTTTTTGTTCTGTCACGAGGCGAGTACAAAGCATTTGCGCATGCGCAACGATCACATCGCCAAACAGAACGGGAATGTAGACGCCAAAGTTGGGACTTGACGAACTTTGGCCACTCCGTTCTCCATTCCTGTTCACTTCCCGTCAATCACAAATGCTAAGCTGTGAATGCTAGGCCTTATATGTGTTATTTTTCGCGTTCACGTCTCCATTCACGTCTCCCCACGTTGCCGTCAATCGTAAACCGGCCTTCACTGTTCATACTGCCTTGGTAGGTCAAAATCAAATTTAATCAAATTCAAATTTAATGCGGGAAGTTTTGAATGTGCAAATTTGAAATTAGTATGAAGTTGTAGGCAGCAGTCAGTACTGTCCCATACAGTAATAAAATACTGAGTACCTACACTGTTCATCTTAAACACATTTACTTTTTTTGTAATTTTCTTTTTTTAATTTCTGGAAAATTTCCGATTACATCCCTACAAGCACCACCACCACCACTACAAAGCATCTGCATTCTTTTGTTGGAGCTAGTAGGCCTACAGGACATTTTTAAAGGTCCAAAGAAAAGTGGACATCAAAACCGTGAAAATGACCTTCAAGGTGTGATTCCGTGTCTACTCACCGTGATCTTCATGTTGATCTTGATCGTCTCCCCCTCCTTGAAGCGAAGGTCCAGCCCCTGTTTCGGGTCGTCTTTCTCTTTCTCAATTTCCTCGGACTTCTTCAGCCACTTGAAGTGATCCTGTAGCGCGACATTCATGTCGAAACTGTCCGACCGGTCGGAGAAACCGACGCCAATGAACGCAGACCGACCTGAAACACAGCATTTGCACCTAGAGTGAAGACTAGAAGGCTGTGCAAATTAGTGAAAACACCTCCCCGGGTACCATCAATCTTAAGGTGGGTACCCTGAATTTCAAAATTTTCATTTTCCAATAAGTAGGCCTTGGTATAAGTTTAAAAAAATGCAATGTAGGTAAATTACACTTAGCAGAGTTAACACTACTTTCATCTACGCACTTAGACCATACTGTGCTTAGTGCAATTGCAATTGGTCCAACACACACACAAACTTATACTTCTAGTCACCTAGTGGGAATGTCAATATTGTCAAAGCATCTCTCTCTATCTCATACTTGTTTTCTGTGCTACCACACACATCACACATGTGACATGCATATCACAAACAAAGCAGTTGTCACCCTCCAAATATCTCTTCCCATCCCACTTGAACATTAGTAGGCCTAGGCCTCTGCCTACTCTAGCTAGCAAGAACCAGCAAAAACGTTTTGGGACCATGCCCCAGTCACTCTTACCATTTTCAAAAACGGGCTTTGAATGTATAAACACATCCAAACATAGGAGATGTTTATTCCCAATAAACACATTTTAAAACATGATTTTTAGTTTGATCAGCATCAAATGTGCCTGCCTTTAACAACTAAATGCTAACAGAGGACAGTAATGTCTAAATAATGGACATTGATGGCTAACAATAACTATTTTTAAATTAATTGACTAGGATTATTAGCTTGCTCATGTGATAAACACACTCGCTTGAAGGTCGTAACTTGCAAGCTAACGAGTAGATTTTCGGACGGTTGCGCCAGATAATACCACCCACGTCACACCGAAATATACGTATATACTAGGTGGGCATTCAGGTAGTTTTTACAAGTTGTAATTTACCGGTTCCATTGTCGTCCTGGATCCGCAGCACAAAGTACCGTGACGAGTCGGTGACTGACTCATGGCAACACCCGGGTACGACTCGATCGGACACTTTGCAAACAACTCGCCAAACGTTTTGTCTTCCAGTTTTAAGACGCAGTCCTTCCCCTTTGCGACCAGGCGCATTCTTCCCGTCCATTGGGGTTCCTGGAGGTTCCAATCAGCGGCTCTGAAAAAGACGCAGTATATGTAACACAGACCAGCTACATTGACAGTCCTGGAAAAACCCCGGGTTACTGGGCCTAAATTGTAGTGCTTATGAAAACGAGTGGCTAGCTACCTTGTTACTTGACATAGGCCTATGCTGGAACATGGCATAGGTTGCTGTTGGATTTTTTTTAAAATTTTACTGCATCTAGATTTCACCTAAAATTAATATCATCTATGTATATAATTACATTTATTAAGTGTCCTCCTTTGTAAATCAGTTTTAAACTGAATAGGATAGGTGTTAAGTTAATAAACTAGGCCGCTTCGAGAACGCTTTTTTCCCGTCGCGTTGATGGATGAGCTTTTTTTGGAATTTTCTGTCCAATGATTACGTTTTTATGGGGAATCCCTTACTTTTTATAGTTCTTGATATTCTTTTCTTTACCCCTAAAAAGGCTTATATTAAAACCTTCATTTTTATGATTTTGACCAATTTTTTTATTTTTTCTTTAAAGAGGCACTAATCACCAAATTTTAGTAAAGAAAATATAACGTTGTAGCCCCCCCCCTTTTGGGGTTCAAAACCCCCCCAAATATCACAAAAATATCGTTTAAAAACTGGAGAAAAAATCGTAAAAGTACGTTTTTTTAAAAAATAATTTTTAAAATGCTTTTAAAATCAAACTGTATGATTTCAGTGTTTTTAAAAAACTTTCCTAAAAATTTTCATCAATTTTTGAGTAGAGTTTCCCAAAATTCCGAAAAATATCGCCAAAAAAATCAAAAAAAATGATAAAAGTAAAATATTTATGAGAAATATTTCTTCGTTTGACAAAAAAAACAATACGTCTAATTTCAGAGTTTTTTTAAAGGGTTTTTCCTTCAATTTTCATCAAGACGTATATCCCTTTGCTCGGTAGAGAGCGAACAAACAGAAAAAAAAACCCTAACAAAAAAAAAAACACTTAGCTTTTTTTTCTTGGGGTAACGAAAAGTAAAAACAAAAAAAAAAAAACAAAAGTCAAATTGGATCTTCGCTTCGTCACCCCAATAATAACGGGAAAAAAGTTTAAGTCCTGCCGCGTTGAGGGGATGAGCTTTTTAAGACTTTAGTTTTGGGGGAAAATATCTTTACATTTGCAGTGCTTTGTTTTTGCTGCCTACGCTTGGGTGATTTTTTGGCTGTTTCTTTTTTTCCCTTGCCCAATTTGTATTATTTCCCCGGAAAAAAAAACTTAATTTAAAAGCTTATTTCTAGGGATTATGGCTGACTTTTTCAACTTTTTCTTTCAAAAGGGTACTCCATACCAAAACCTTTAATGTCCATGTAAATTGAACTTGAACCCCCCCCTTTGGTCAGAATTGGCCCAAAAGGACACGAAAAAATGCACAAAAAATCAAAAAACCCTTTTTTTAAAAGCTTTATTTTTATAAATTCTGGGGAACTTTTTAACTTTTTTTTCAAAAAAGTACTACAAACCCCCTAACCTTAAAATCCAGTAAATACTAGGAAAAGCTCAGTTGGGGCGTTGAAAGCGACACGTGCTATAGCTGACCCCCATTGCAATTTTTTTAAAATTTTTAAATTTGCGAGTTCACTGTCCCCGGGGGCTGTTTCCAAAATTATTTTTTTTTGGGGAGGTAGGGCCTATTTGGGTAAAATTTTACTTTTCGGATAAAACCACCGCCCTCTAGAGGACCTTGAAAACATATCTTTGGGAAAAATATTTAATATTTGGTAACAAAAAAGTACACGGCTTTTTCCCCGATAGTATTTTGATTACCAGGTGGCAGGCGTGCAACTTGGCGTCTTTTCGTTGCCATGGGAACGTTTTCTTTTTTATAATTAATTTCCATCTCAATACTTATCGGTCCAAAAAAAAAATTAAAATATTCGGCGGGCAGACATTCAAAAGATTTGGCCCCTCGATTTTGTCGCCGTTAAATTTTTTAAAAAAAACTTTCGATTAACTTTAAATGTAACTTTATAACTTTTTGAACGATTTTGCCATAAAACTAATGGCATTCAATCGATTTTTTATATTTGATTCATTAATTAAATACATTTTATATTATTTTCATTTGTTAGCAAAATTGTTGTGTTTAAATGCATTGTTGTTGTAATGCTAATATTTCAAATAATATGTACTTAAATGTAGTTTATTGTAGTTTCTGCATCTATGTACTAATTAGATTTATTTAGTTGTTCTCCTTTGTAAATCAGTTTTTATAACTGAATAGGATAGACGTTAAATAAATAAATAAATAAATAAATAAATAAAACAAAGCTTGCGGATGGTCCAAATTTCAACTCGATCCGAGCCTCCGTTCGACAGCTATCATGAGCCAAAAAGGCTCTAGCTTCGTGCTACTTTCCGTTGCCATGGTAACGGTACTTTGTTATAATGTAATTTCCATCTACACTACTTATCAGATCAAAATAAAATTAACATATTCGTGACCGGACGGACATTCTAAATGATTAAGCCACCTCAGATTTTCTCGCCGTTAAGTTTGAAAAAAAAACTTTCGATTAACTTTAATGTAGGCCCTAACTTTTTAACCGATTTTGCCACAAAACTAATGGCATTCAATCGAGAACGAAGCTTGCGGATGGTCCAAATTTCAACTCGATCCGAGCCTCCGTTCGAACGTTATGGCAATACATATTACATAGGCCTACAAACAAACAAAAAAAACAAAACAAAACCAGTGACTATTTTTTCCGGCAGAGTCACCACCACCACCACCCAACCACGCAAAATTACACTTTTTTCGTGATATCTCGAGAACGATGCAAAATATCTAAAAACTGATTCTAGACCAAATTGTAGATTTGTTAAAAAAATATAATGCAAGAAAAAAATATTAGGCCCCAATTGGTGTGGTTTGTATTTAAAGGGGTATTTAACCGCAAAACTCAAAAAATATATTTCATACAGGCTAACTAGTAATGAATTTTAGCAATTAACAGAAAATATTGGGGCCACCATGACCTCCCAAAAAATTGTCAAACATGACATTTTTCGAGCTAGGTCCCATCGGCAAAAAATCTCCCATAAGAAATAACATGGGGACGATCTTTATGCCCCGTGACCTTGGAGGATTTTGATCCAAAAAAATATTGGCCATTATTGACATACTTGACAGCCTTTTCTATAAATTCTCTTTATTTTGTTTTGTATTTGGGCAAGTAGTTCGGTCAATATATGCCGATTACCAAGATGGGGTTGTGATTTGGAATGCATATTTTTGCGTGTTTGAGGGTATATTTGGGCACAGTTTCAAGACACGATGTTATAAAGGGGCATTTTAGATTGGTACTAGATGCTCTAGTATCTATGACTACGTATATCACAGAGCTCGGAAACGGTTCAGGCAAATCGATTCGGGCTGAAACGGTTTGAACAAGAAGGTGTATTACAAAGGTGAAACAATTTTAGAGTAGGTCTGGTTTAAGATCATGATGTTTTTTTGGACTATACACTACTCAAAATAAAACAAAGATTACGATATTTCAAAGGTTAATCAACCTCCTTCATCAGGTTTTTTAATGACAGTTGAAACAAGACAACAGAATGGGCTTTAAAACAAATAAACAATGCCAACTAAACAAATCAAATTACACCAATCCACCAAAGAATCATAATAATAAATGTGGTTGTAGTTGTTGTTGTAACATAAAAGAAATTATAAAATTTACAAAACAAACAAGAAGAAGAAACATTATGGCTTATTAGTTACAAAAACTTTCCAAATTCCAGGAAAATCAATGCTAGGTGCACTTATCACATTATTACTAACAGACATCAATGCAGCCTCTTTAAGTTTTTTGGTGGATTGGTGTAATTTGATTTGTTTAGTTGGCATTGTTTATTTGTTTTAAAGCCCATTCTGTTGTCTTGTTTCAACTGTCATTAAACTAGGGAAACGCCAAAGTCGTTGTTAGACGAGTGAGTGAGCCATGTGTTGAGTACCCGGGAACATTTCTTTTCTTACCCCTACCTTTGGCCTCCCTAGCCTATCATTGGCTACAGTGGAGCATTTCGGCCTAAACTATGGCCCAAACTTTTACACAACTCCCGGACCAACAATCTACCATTAAGCAAGACCCGGCAGTCACACGGAATATTCAGTTGAAGACTGCCAACAACAGCAACCTCCGGCACAGTGATTTCCACCAATACCCTATTATTTATACGAATATAATTATCAAACTTAAATGCAAATGTTCCCGGGTATCCACCACATGACTCGCTCACTCGTCTAACTACGACTTTGGCGTTTCCCTAGTCTAGTTGGCTAAGGCGCCCTTGTAGCCGAAATGTGGGAGACGTGGGTTCAATCCCCTGGTCGGGAAAGATTTTGTAATTTCTAGATTGTATTTAAAAAATAATGAAACATGTTTTGAAATGCATATAACGCAGTGTAGTCCATCATCTGTGACAATAGGGCCTACTATGGTAAACATAGCCAGTACGAAATACGTGAAAATATTGCAAGGTTTACTCAATCTACGAGCGGAATTTGGGGGTACCTTGACGTCCAACATTCGACTGACCTTGCATGGGCACGGCATTGCACGGCCAGGCGAAAAACAAACAAAAAATATCTTTTCAAAATCGAAAACATTGTCGTTAAAATAATTTCTAAACATTGGAAGTCTATTTTTCAGTTTATCATTTCTTGTAGGTATAAATCGCAATGAATCTTGCTGATTTTGTTAGCAGTTCTCAATAAACTCGTACCGGATGTCTGTTTAAAATTTCAGCGCAATCTGTTCAGCGATTCGGCTGATTTTCAACGTACACACACACACACACACACACGCACGCACGCAGAAAAACAATTAGGGCCGTTTAAGTCGAATGGAAATCACTACGTTCGCTACGCTCACTCGTTCAAAAACCTGATGAAGGAGGTTGATTAACCTTTGAAATATCGTAATCTTTGTTTTATTTTGAGTAGTGTATAGTCCAAAAAAACATCATGATCTTAAGAAGGTGTATTATATCAGTAAATTTCGAACCGATTCGACGGAAACAGTTCGAGATTTTGTAACACAGCAACCATTTTGGAAAACAAATTTCTATGTTAAAAAAGACATTTATTCATGTTTATCTTCTAGATAATATGATTGCATCCCTACAAAACTTTTAAAAAGTATAGATAATGGTGTAAGGGTATGTTTTAACTTCAAAAGTGAGATAGGATGTCGAATTAAAGTCAATATTTGAATTCTGAGATTAACATATCGCGTTGTCATGGCGTTGTTAATCCCTGGATCGGTTTGACGTGTATATCAACTGCAGATCAATCGATTCGAGTTTGCCAAATCACTTCCCGAAGTGGTTTGGAACTAAAGTGTTTTTGGCCAAAACCGACAGGTATATCAACAACTTCAAACCGATTCCGCCCGAATCGATTTGCCTGTACCGATTCCGAGCTCTGTGATATACGTAGTCTATGTGGACCAAAAAAGAAGCAGGTTAAAGCCGATTTAGGAAATTTTCAAAAACACCAATTTACGCCAATTTCTGGATCAAAAAAATTAAAAAATTTGTGTTGAATCACAGTTCAAAGATATAATTTTTTAAACGGCCATTTAAGTGGAGTATTGTGCTATAGATCACGTGGTAAAAAATATTTTTTTGGGTTTTTAGCCCCTTTTAAGATATGCATTTAATTAATTAAAATTCTAATAACAAACTTAATTAGGCCTACCATCACAAAACAATATTTTTTCTTGCATTATATTGTTCTAACAATACCACAGTTCGGTCTCGAATAAGTTTTTAGATATTTTGCATCGTTCTCGAAATATCACGAAAAAATAATTTTGCGTGGTTTTAATTTCGCGACTATCCCATCCTCTTAACTTGCTTCTTTTTTGTTCCACATATACATAGGCCTACTAGCATCATACCAATCTAAAATGGTCCTTTATTACATGCCTTGAAACTGTGCACAAATATACACGCAAACATGCAAAAATATGCATTCCAAAATCATACCCCTTCTTGGTAATCAGCATATTTTGACCAAACCACTTGCCCAAATTACAAAACAAAATACTATAGAGGATTTACAGAAAAAGCTGTCGAGTACATCAATAGGCACATAATGGCCAGTATATTTTCGGATCAAAATCCTCCTACTAGGTCAAAAGCAAAAAGATAATCCCCATGTTATTTTTAACAGGAGATTTTTGCCAATGGGACCTAGCTTGGAAAATAGTAGCAAGTTTGAACTTGCTTCTTCCGGGTCAAGATGGACCAGCTAGGCTATAATTTTTCTGTTGATTTCTAAATTCATAGCCTAAGTAGTTAGCCTGAATGAAATATAGGCCTATGTTTAGCGGGTGAATACCCCTTTAATGTTCTTTACATCAGTGGTTCTCAACCTTTTTCATCTCACGGACCGGTAAATGATAAAGCCAAGTACCGGTACAAGGACTGGCGTGGCTACAAGGGGTCTGGGGCATAACCCCAGCCGCCGGCCAAATTTTTTGGAGGTATTTTCATAGGCCTACCCCAAGACGGCCTGTACAGCGATCTAAGCAAAGAAGGTAGACAAAGGGAAGGGGCTACCGTAAGAAAGTGTATACAGGAAACATCATTCAAATCATCGTTAAAAATATTAATAAATTAGGCCTAATAATTATCAATTGTTAAACTTTTTAAGGGGGTTTATTATATTGATTTATGGATAACAATAATATTACAAATAATTAACTTGGATTGAGCATTCATATTTGCACTTATTAAATATTTGGAACTTCTTCGGTTGGTAGGCCTAGGCCTATGGACCGGTTTTACAAAACTACTTGCGTTAGGTTAGCCGAACTTTCCGCTGGCTACAGTGCGCCGCGCTAGTTCTAGGATATAATCGATAAGAGCGCACCCAAAATCCTTTTTGTTACAAAACTACTTACGGTACCGGTAGTTGTTTTTCAGTGTTTTTATTGAAAAAATAACAGTGTTAAAAAACCGGTCCATACCAACCGAAGAAGTAGGCCTACCAAATATTTATTTGTGTGATTGTTTCTAAGCTCGGACCGTTCTTGAGGGCCTGATTCCGCGCAATACTAAGCCTGCTAGGGCCTAGTAGTAGTTTCTTCTTCTCGCAGTTGGTCACTTCTGACCGGTGGCGAGGATTTTTTTCCTTGCTCCCTTCACTATATTCTCCTTTAATCACCCTCTTTACCTTTTGGGGTTCCCTCCACCTTTGTCTCAGGCCTAATAATATTTGAGAACGCTTTAAGTTACTCCGCCCTTACCTGCTCTACTCTGCTACTGCCTGCCCCTACTATCATATTTAAACGGCATGAAAATGGGAAAAGGGCAAAAACAGAGTAGGGCTAAATCAAGAGAGCAGGAAACAAAAGAAGGAAGGATGGAAGAATAAAAACGTGCCACTGACTAGACCTATCAGTCAATAGCAGGGTAAGACAACAATACAATAATAGGGCTAGGGCTAGGCCCTAGACATAGGCCTAGCCTAGGCCCTGCGTCCATAGAATTCGTGTAGCCCCTAGGCCTACCCTAGGCCTAGATCTACATTACCCAAAGGCACAGGTCTCTCCTAGCGAGAGGCCTCAACAGACAAGATTGAGTCCAGGCCTCAGGCCTGGGACGCTAGGTCTTTCAAATTGAAGGAAAACGAGGTTCCGTTTCAGGACTCCACCTCCGCCCCGCAATAGGGCCCTTTTATCGAGAGTGGACTCGCGTGCGCCTGCACGAGCGATATTCATCCGACCTATGGACGCAGATTTGTTGTCCATCAATGATTTGACCGATCCTCACCCCACCCTCACACAACGACGACAAAAGGCCGCACACCCACAACACAAACCACGTCCAAAAATCTCTTGTCACAAGTTAACCTAGCATAGCGAAACATATGTCAACTGAGAAAGCCTAACGTAGGCCATAGGCCTAGCCTAGCATATATGTATGGATCCTCTAGTGTATATGTGACAGACGCACTAGCGAAAACCCTACCCCGCACACCACACAGACAATACAAGAATGAGACCAAACGACCGGAGTGAAAAACCAGCGACGAAGTCTCGAAACGGGGTTAAAGTCGAAAGCGCGGATCATTTGCAGTGGTTGCCAACGGCATAAAAACAAAAGCGCTGACTTAAAATTGGACAGTAATCCAAAGATTAGTCATCAGATTAGTCATGAACTAATCCTTGGTATACGGTTACGGGTGGATTGTATAATGGACAAAAATGCTGTTTTCATAGCATGCGGTAATATATTGAGTAAATAAAATGTAACTGATGTATATAAAAGTAATAAATTTACTTAAAAGGCTACACATTATCATTAAAAACACTAGTAAATGGACGGTATTTTTCAAGGTGGAGTGTGAAATATACTAGTCGCCGTGAAAATATCGTTTTAAGGGAAAACGACGACGATGTCAAAAACATAACCACTGTATGAGGTTATAGTGGCATTCATCCGATCACTTACTGGTATTGAACCCGTTGACAACCTCCAGTTTTTTACTGTAATTGACTATTTGGTATGCATTGTGCGTGAGCAAGTACCATATCCCCGGGAAATGCTCGTTTTAAGGGAAAAACGACGACATGTCAAAAATAACCACTTATATGAGGTTATAGTGGCATTCATCCCGATTCACTTACATTGGTATGAACCCCGTTGGACAAACCTCCAGTTTTTTACGTAATTGACTTAAATTAGTTAGCATATTGTGCGTGAGAAAGTTCAATATTCCGGGAAATGCTGTTTTAGGAAAACGACTGACATGTCCAAACTAACCACTATATGAGGTTAAAGTAAAACATGGCATTCATCCCGATCACTGCTTAATGGTATTGAACCCCCGGACAACCTCCAGTTTTTTTACGGATAATTGACTCATTAGTATGCATTGTGCGTGAGAAAGTACCATATCCCCGGGAAATGCTCGTTTTAAGGGGGTAAAAACGACGACATGTCCAAACATAACCAATATATGAGGTTAACAGTGGCATTCATCCGATCACTTACTGGTATTGAACCCGTTTGACAACCTCCAGGTTTTTTACGTAATTGCACGACTAATTAGTATGCATGGAGTGATGAAAGTAGCCATATCCCGGGAAATGCTCGTTTAAGGGAAAAGGACGACAGGTCCAAACATAACCATTATATGAGGTTGGAGTGGCATCATCCCGATCACTACATGGTATTGAACCCCGTTTGACAACCTCCAGTTTTTTACGTAACTTGACTAATAGTATGCATTGTGCGTGAGAAAAAGTACCATATCCCCGGGAATGTCGTTTTAAGGGAAAACGAAGGACATGTCCAATATAACCACTATATAGGTTAAAGTGGCATTCAATCCCGATCCCTTACATGGTATTGAACACTTGACAACCTCCAGTTTTTTAGGTAATTGACATCAAATTAGTATGCATTGTGCGTGAGAAAGAATACAATATTCCGGGAAATGCTAGTTTTAAGGGGAAAAAGGACACCATGGCCAAACATAACGACTATATGAGGTTATAGTAGCATTTCATCCGATCATTACACCATGGTATTGAACCCGTTGAACAAACCTCCAGGTTTATACGTACTTGACTAATTATATGCATGGTGCGGAGAAAGTTCAATATTCCCGGGAAAGAAAAAGCTCGTTTTAGGGAAAACACGACGACAGTAAACATAACGACTATATAAAGGTTATAGTGGGCATTATCTGATCACTGACATAGGTATTGAACCCCGTTGACAATTCCAGTTTTTAAGTAATGGACTAATTAGTATGCATTGTGCGTGAGAAAGTTTACCCATATCCCCGGGAAATGCTCGTTTTAAGGGGAAACGACGCCATGTCCAAACATAAACGACTATATGAGGTTATTATGTGGTCAATTTTTCATCCCGATCACTTACATGATATTAGGCAACCCCGTTTAAACCTCCAGTTTTTAAGTAATTGGACTAATTAGTATGCATTGTGCGTGAGAAAGTACAACTATCCCAGGAAATGCTCGTGTTTTAAGGGAAAACCCCCCCCCCCCCCCGGACGCCATGTCCAAAACATTAACGACTATATGAGGTTTATAGTGGCATTCATCCCAATCACTTAACATGGTATTGAGACCCGTTGACAACCTCCAGTTTTTAGTACAATTGAACTAATTAGTATGCATATTGTGCGTGATGGAATTAGTACAATATCCCGGGAAATGCATACCCCCGTTTTAAGGGGGAAAACGACGACATGTCAAAACATAACGACTATAGGAGGTTACACTGGCATTCATCCCGATCACTTACATGGTATTGAACCCGTTGACAACCTCCAGATTTTTAGGTAATGACTAATTAGTATGCATTGTGCGTGAGAAAAGTTCAATATTCCCGGAAATTGCTCGTTTTAAGGGAAAACGACGACATGTCAAAACATAACCTTTATTGAGGTTTAGTGGCATATCACGAATCACTTACATGGTATTGAAACCCGTTGACAACACCATTGTTTACGTAATTGACTAATTAGTATCATGTGCGTGAGAAAGTACCATATCCCGGGAAATGCAGTTGTTAAGGGGGAAACGACACGACAGTCCAAACAAACCACTATATAGGTTAAAGTAGCATTCATCCCGATACTTACATGGTATTGAAATTCTTTGACAACCTCCAGATTTTTTACGTATTGACTAATAGTAGCATTGTGCGTGAGAAAGTACCAAAGATTCCCGGGAAATGCTCGTTTAAGGGCAAACGACGACATGTCCAAACATAACGACTATATTGAGGTTATAGTAGCATTCAACCGCTTCACTACATGGTATTGTAACTCGTGTAGAGAACCTCCAGTTTTTCGCGATGTAACGTATACTTGATCTACCATTAGTATAACGCATTGTTGCGTGAGAAAGTTCAATCACATTCACGGGGCACAAGCTGTTGTAAGGGAAACATCGACGACAATGTGTATCCCCAAACATAACTGACCTACCCTATGAGGTTATAGTGGCATCATACCGATCACACTGAACATTGGTATGTGAACCCCGGTTGAAGACTGTTTCCTATTGTGTGTTTAAGTACAACTTCGACTAGGACCACTAGTATGCATTTGTGCACGTAGAGAAAACTAGTACCAGAGCATACGACTCACCCGGGGATAACTGACTCGTTTCAAGGCGAAAAAAGACGCCATGTCCCACATTAAGTGGACCTATATGAGGTTTAATACGGTGGTCCATTGATCTACTCCCGATAATACACTGTGTATTTGAACCCGACGTTATGACAACCTCCACAGTTTGTTATTACAGTAATTGACTACTTCAGTAATAGCATTGTGCGGAGAAAAGTCACAATATATATGTCCCTACAGAAATGCTGTAACCATGGTTGTTAAGGTGAACGAACGACGCCATGTCCAGTCAACCCATAATGTACTAATGAGGCCTGTCTATAGCTTAGGCCCCACTTATATCTCCCACTCAACGTCCATTACACACACTTATTACAGCACGACACACGTATGCACAATCCCTCCAGCCTTTTTACGTAAATGTGACCTAATTAGTATGCCACATTCTGCTGCGTACCGAGAAAGTAACCAAATCGATATATTCCTCGGGGAAATGCTCGTTTTTAAGTGGAAAACGACGACAGTCCAAACATAACGGACTAATGACACATATAGTTGATTCATACCGATCACTTACATTGTATGAACCCGTGACAACCTCCCAGATTTTTAAGGTAATTGACTAGATAGTATGCCATTGTGCGTGAGGAAAGTTCAATTATTTCCACGGGAAAGCTCGTTTAAGGGTAAAACGACGACATTGTCCAACATAGTGACCTTATATTTATGTTTATAGTGCGCATTCATCCCGAGCTACTTACATTGTATTGAACCCCGTTCGACACACCCAGTTTCTGTTACGTAACTTGAATCTAATTATTAGCATTGTGCGCGAAGCTAAAGTACATATCCCCGGCAATGCTCGTTGTTATAAGGTGAAATGCTACGACATAGTCCAACATAACACCTACGCTATGTATCGTGGCATTCATCCCGATCACGTACCGGTACTTTGTTTATACCCTCACTTGTCCAACTTCACCAGTTTTCACCTGCAAATTGTACTACCATTTATATTGTCATTTTTCGTGAGTATGCTAGAGAAGTTAGACCAAATCCCATCACCCCCAGTCACTATTGCTCGTTTTACATTGTACAAACCCACCCTACATGCATCCCCACAGACAACATAACGACCCTATACCTAGTTTTTTGATCCTTGTCATTTACCTAGCACACATCCTCCACGTAGAGCACAAATGCTACACTACTCTATATCTCGTGAGAGTCCGCCGACACCGAGTTGTCCTATACACACCTGTCCCAGATGTTCAGGCGAATGGATACATTAGTAGTGTATTCGTGCGTGAGGGATATGTGTGTCAACATTCCCGCGTGGAATGCTCTTTAAGGTGAAAACTATTAGTATATGTATATGTGCTAAACATAACCTTTATTGAGGTTATAGTGGGCATTCATCCGATCACAGACTACTGCTATAGGGCACCCCCCCCTATCTCCTATCATCGACCCTCCGGTCCCAACGCCCGCGTCAGGTGTATCCTCCTTCACTCCCCCGACACTCCAAGCTATTACTGTCGACATCAGTGAGCTACAACCTAACCCCTCGGCATCACTTAGCGAGCCTATCCGTGTCACCGTCTACCGATCTGCCGTCGCCTGCTGTCGCCCCCTGGTGACACTCTCGACACCGAGAGGGCATGCATACACACCAATATCCCGGGACTGCTCGTTACGGGGGGTTGAATTAACATAACGGACATCACCACCAAACATAACCTTTACTTTCTAGCCTGACCACCCGCAGCCCCTCAGTTCAGCAGTAGTGTGTGTGTATGTATATCACACACACACGGAATAGGAGAACACGATCCCTGACCAACCCCACAACTGATCCGGTGCCACACAACCATCCAGGTTTTTTACGTAATTGGACTAATTAGTATGCATTGTGCGTTGGTAGAAAGTACCATATCCCGGGGGAAATGCTGCGTTGAAGGCACACAACCGGAACGACATGTCCAAACAAACACTATATGAGGTTATATCGCAGTGGCATTCATCCCCCCCCCCACCCCCCGTGTGATCACTTACATGGTATTGAACCCACGTTATGGGCGACAACTACAAAGAGACAGATTGCACGTAAATTGAGTCTAGATTAGTATAGCATTGTGCGTGAGTAATCAGTCACCATAATACGCTCATAAGCCTCCGCGTCAGTTGTATTGTTAAGAAGTTAGCGACCATCTATTAGTTTGTGCCCAAGTGCCTTACTCTTTCCCCCCCCTCATCCACCTTGCAGACAACTACACGGGGTTCATCGGTTCATATCATTTCTCGTAATTATGGTTTCCTCCTTGGGAAATGCTGTTTTAAGGGAAAAACGACGACATGTCCAAACCATAACCACATTTGAGGTTAAAGTGGCATTCATCCGATCACTACATGGTATTGAACCCCGTTGACAACCTCCAGTTTTGTGTAGTAATGGACTAATTAGTATGCACTTGTGCGTGAGAAAGTAACCATATCCCCGGGAAATTGTCGTTTTAGGGAAAACGACGACATGTCCAAATATAACGACTATATGAGGTTAGTGGCATTTCATCCAGATCACTTTACATGGTATTGAACCCAGTTGCACAACCTCCAGTTTTTTAGCGTAATGACTAATTTAGTATGCATTGTGCTTGTGAGGAAAGTACCCAAATATTCCGGGAAATGCTCGTTTTAAGGGAACGACGACATGTCCAAACATAACGACTATATGAGGTTATAGTGGGCATTCATCCCGATCACTTACTGGTATTGAAACCCCGTTTGACAACTTCCAGTTTTTTATCGTAATGACTAATTAGTATGCATTGTGCCGTGAGAAAGTTCAATATCCGGTGGAAAAGCTTCGTTTAAGGGAAAACGAAACGACATGTCCAAACATAACGACTATATGAGGTTATAGTGGCATTCATTCCCGAATCACTGACATGGTATTGAACCCCGTTGACCAACCTCCAGTTTTTACGTAATTGACTAATTAGTATGGCATTGTGCGTGAAGAAAGTACATATCCCCGGGAAATGCTCGTTTTAAGGGAAAACGAACGCCAGGTCCAAACATCAATCGACATATGAGGTTATAGGGGCATTCATTCCCGATCACTTAACATGGTATTGAACCCGTGACAAACATCCAGTTTTTTACGTAATTGACAATTAGTATGCATTGTGCGTGAGAAAGTACAATATTCGGCCAGGAACTGCCGTTTAAGGGGAAAAACGACGCGAGATGTCCAAACATAAACGACTAATATGAGGTTATAGGGTAATGCAGTCCCAATCATTCTTACATGGTATGGTAAGACCCCGTTGATAAACCTCAGTTTGTTACGTAACGATAATTAGTATGCATTGTGCGTGAGAAAGTACAATATTCCGGAAATGCTCGTTTTGAGGGGGATAACGACGGACATGTCCAAATATAACGGACTATATGAGTTGTATAGTGGCAGTGATATCCCGACGATCACTAACATGGGTATTGAACCCCGTGACAACCCACCAGGATGTACGTAATTGACTAATTAGTCATGGCATTCGTGCGTCGAGAAAAGTTCAATATTCCCGGGAAAAGGGAAATGCTCGTGTTTGTAACGGGGAAAACGACGACATGTCCGACAAACATAATCACACTTGATAGAGGTCCTATAGATGGGCATAGAGCCCGAATACACTTACATGGGATGTTGAACCCCATGACCAAACTCACAGTTTGACGTACACGTTGAACTAATTAGTATGCATTGTGCGTGAGAAAGTACCATATCCCCGGGAAGATGCTGACGTTTTAAGGGAAAACGACGACATGTCCAACATAAAGACTATATGCGGTTATAGTGGGGCTTCATCACCGCTCCCGAATTCACTTACATGTATTTGAACGACGCGTGATCAACCTCCAGTTTTTTACGAATTGACTAATTAGTATGCATTGTGCGTGAGAACAGTACCATTATCGCCCGGGAAAAATGATCGTTTAAGGGAAAACGACGACATGTCCAACACAATAAACCACTATATGGGTGAATCAGTGGCACTTCATCCCACGCCATCACTTAGCCACGCGGTATTCGAACCTCGAGCGTTGACAAACCTCCAGTTTTTTACGTAATGAAGATAAGTTAGTCTGCATTGTGCCGTGGAGAAAGTACCATATACACCGGAAATAGCTCGCTTTAGGGAAAAACGACGACACGAGTGTCAAACATAACCACTATATGAGGTGTTAATATGTGGCAGTTCATCGATCACTTACATGGTATTGAACCCCGTTGACAACCTCAGTTTTTTACGTAATTGGACCTAATTAGTATGCATTGTGCGTGAGAACAGTACCAGATCCCCCGGCGAAAAACGCCTCGTTTCTAAGAGGAAGAAACGACGACATGTCCAAATATAACCACTATTGACGGTTAAGTGGCACATCCCTCGATCACGTACATGCCTGTCAGACCACACCACCAAAATAATTCTTACATCTCCCCATAAACTCTTTTTTGATAAGTTCAACGTGTTGTATTGCTTAAATTAAGCCTATACATCAAAAAGTATCCGCGGCCGTGCGCAGAGATGGCGCCTGTATGGTATCTAACTTTTTCAACCGCGTAGTACGACAGGGGGTGATGGTTTTGTATTACGAAGCTATATGTAGAAACCTGCGATGTTGCTCCGCAGCCGTAATTCAACGACTTTTGTAAGCCCTCGTTGTAGCACGCAAACACGACAGGAGAACCACACGGTAAACGAAAACGCTAAACCACGGGTCTGTGGTGCTATCGTGTGATCTCGCGCACTCGGGCTCTGTATAGGTTCCCCCGTAGCCCGCACCCCTTGAATAAAATTCACTGCACAGTCGTCAGTCTTTAACCCCTTAAGCAGTCGCTGTAGGTAATTTGTTTTTTTAATTTAAATTGATTGCAGTTTAATTGTTATTAATTATTTTTATTTTTTGGGGAGGAGGGGGTTTTTGGGGACCTCCCCAAAACCCCCCCTTTCCCTGCAACATAACCCATATTATGATGATTTACGTTTGCGTAATTAGCACCACCGGGTTCTAATGCCAGAGCCCCCACTGGTCTATATCAAAACCCAAAAGTGCATTATCCCAAAAGGCAAATCCCAAAAATTCGATAAAAAACACTTGGGGGCGTTTTTTGCATTTTCGTAATTTTCCTTCGTGGCTTTATACATTCGGCTTTCTACATTTTGGGGTTTTTTACCCTTTCGGTGTTTTAAACTTTCGAATCTCACTTTGGGGGTTTTGAATAGGGAACCAGAAATAGGGAAAAATTTCATTCTGCTATCTGTATTTCCCCGGGGTGTTTGAAACATTCGGGGTTTTTGCTTTCGGCGTTTTTACTTTGGGGGTTTTTGCCTTTCGTTATTTTACACTTTCGCGGTTTTTCATTTGGGGACGCTCATTTTTTCGTCTGGTTGTTCTGATTCTTTTTGTTTGGACAAAATTTTAGGTAGAAGCACCCCAAGCTCGCTTTTATGCCCCCTAGCCGTACACACTTTAATAGGAAAGTTGTGGCAGTAGCTGGCGTTTATATGACTGCCCCGTCAAAAGGGAATAAAAGCAAAAAAGGCTTGGTGTCCCAAGTATGGAGCGGTACACGACATAAAAAAAACGACAAACTGCATTTTTTGAACCCCGGTTTGCCGTTTTTGCACAGTTGTGGTGGGACCAAAACTAATTTTAAGGAGGGAGGCACTCAAATTTTTACCTTAGAATTCAAAATGGCGGCCTTTTTTAAAAACGATGTCCTCAGATACAAAAACTTTTTTAGTTTCTAATAAATCATTTTTGGGGACTTTTTCGAAATTTTTCGCTCGAATAACTCGAAAAAAAGTCAAAAAAAAAATCTGGGTAAAATTCTAGAAGTTTAACAGTATTTATAGATTTCAAGAAAATTTTTTAGATTGGGAGACGTAGAAACTCCTTTACCCTCCCCCTGTAATTGCTTCCAGCTTTAAATTTTTATGTTTATAATGTTTAATTTTAAACCGAATTCATTTTTTTTTTGGGCCAGTCATTGTGGGGGGAACCAGAGTGTTAAACAGGTGTTAATGATTATTGTGCTGATTTTATGCGGGCTCTTTTTAGCTCGGTTGGGGCACTTGGCTCAGGGTTGAAGCGGTACCCAAATTTTTTTTTTAAGATGGGGAGGCAAAAAAAATTCCCTTTCGAACCAAAGATGGGGGGCGTTTTTTTGGAATGTTGACCTTGTAAAAAAAATTTTTTGCATTTTTTCAAATTCTTTCTGTTTTTGGAGTTTTTTCGTATTAATGACTCCAGAATACAAATATTACTACAATTTTAAAGAAAATAACAAAAAAATTGAGAAAAAAGGGGGGGAAGATTTGTAGAATTTAAACTAAATATGGAGTTTACTTGGGCCTGGTTTACTTGTGACTTTTTAAAGAGGGCGCTGAGGCGGGCCGGAGACAGTCTCAAAAACTCAGTTTTTTTTTTTTCTTTTTTTCGGGTGAACCGGTTAAAAACGTCGGTAAAATATTTCACACGAACTTTTAAAAAATTTCCATCTATAAATCCATTACGCGTGGGCTACTCCTAAATTAATTCTTTAATTTTAAATTTCACAAATTTTAAAAATCTCCTTAATTACTCAATTTTGGTGAACTTTGGGGAATTTTTTACAAGTGAAAACAATTTTTTAACGCATTTTTGAAACTGGATTATCAAAAAATAAAAAATGTGAACTAGCGGGTTTAAATTTTGGTTCTCGTTATATAAGGGTTTGGGGTGATAATTTTTTCAGAATTGAAACCCTTTTTTTGGTTTTCCCTTTTTTTTTCGCGTTTGACTTATGTCTCGAATTGCCCTTTTTGGCCTACTTGCAACCAAGTGTGGATATCTACATAAAAGTACTTCATTAACAGCATGAAAAAATTGTAATGTATTCCCAACCGTTCAGCATAATCATCAACCCCTGCGGGGGCGCCAACTTTTCAAACGACTGGGGTGCTCAAAACATAGACAAACTATGGGGTAGAGCAGTGGCGATTCTGGAGTAGTTTTGACTGTGATGAAATTAATACCCGGGAGGTAGTATATGGGGACTACACGGGGGGTTGGGGAGCAACCCCCTCAAAAATACCCGAAAATTGTAAAAAATCAGGTTTTTAGAGTGCTTTTTGGTCGTTTAAAAAAAATTTGTGGGTGAAGCAATACAAAAATAATGTGTTTTTGTGCAGTAAAAAACGGAAACCCCCCAAATAAAGTGAGTCATGGGGGGGATAGATTATAAAACACCCCCGCTAGGGGTTTGGGCACGGGGGCTTTGCGGTAGTTTCGAATCACCCCTACTAAAATTTTACTTTTGAAAAAAAAATTTGCAATATAATTAAATTCCGTATGTTTGTGGATCGCAGAAGAACTCCCTTGGAGATGATTTGTGATGATTTGTGTGGGGCACAGCTCCTATTTCCCCTTTTCAGTGCGAGGGTGGCTTTAAATGATGGCCCTCAACTTTTTTTCCCCCTAAAACCCCTGACTTCCGGTCTATTGTAGCCGAGTTATAATGGCATGATACCCTGCCCGGCAGCGTCGTATGCTCCGGGCCGGGCTCGCGACGCGTTTATTTTCCTTTTGATCTAAACGTCTTGTCAAAAAAATATCAACTAGAAAAAATTTTAATTTTTCGGTAATTTTAATAAAATTTGTTTACTATGAGACAATTTTTTGAATTAAGTAAAACTTTTTTTTAAAAATTTCTTTATGATAAAAAATCGAGAGTTGTGACCGAAGAAATTGCTATGCTCGTTTTGAAATTCATATGCCTACTAAACCTTTAAATTTAATTACGTGTTTATATATTTAAAATAATATATCAGCCAGGACCTTTGTGGGGTTTTTGTTGCTAAAAACCCTTTAAAAAAGGGGTTTTTACAGATAAATTAACAGCATTGAGTTCAAAAACTAAATTCATTTTTAAAACGACAATTTTTATTCATTGTAAACAAGGGCCTTTGTCGATATGGTTGCAAGGTTTCTTTTTTTCACAGTAGGGAAACACCCCCGTCTGTGAAAATGTTTACATGAAATGTGCTGCAAAACAAAGGTATTTAAAATACCATGAATATGGTAATTGAAATTTACAATTATAATGGAGGCATTGTAACATTCGAACCCCCGTGTGCCCCCCGGTCCCCCCGGGAAAGGGGGAACCCGGGGTAGGCTTACGTCAAGGCCCCACTCCACTTGTCCCCCCGACTTGCTTTAACAAAAGGCAAATTTTTCAAAGGAGACAGGTACAAATTATCTCCTTCTGCCCCGATTATAAGTTTAATGATCTTACATCGTCAGACCAGCCATCGTTTCAGGCTAAAAAATCCCTCCCCTACAAACGGTTTTTTGCCGACTGCCAGTGCCACTCGGAATGAAAGGAGATTAAAAAAAAATTATCTCGGGGGTGTTTTGGCCCCTGCGCCCACGGAGCTGGCCCCTTGGGAACCTAAGTGGGCGTTGCCCCGGTTCTCTCCGGGTCCGCGTGGTATAGGCATTAACCCGTGCTAAATGTTTCGTAAGCGATAGCGCGAGAACCCGACCAGGACCGGAATTATTTATACTGTAAAAAAACTAAATCTTCCTCTTTGCGGGGATACAAGAACTCTGCTCTATAAAAAATTTAATGACATTTTTTTGGGGGTGAAAAGAACTTACATTTCACTGTTGCCAAAAACCTTCCAAAAGTCATGAAAAGCACGAAAAAACATTTGTCCGTTGGGATCAACAAACATTTGGTATCCGACTTTCTTTTGTGGGTACGTAGGCATGGGATGTACTGTTTTACTTACTAAAAAAATATCCTTTTAAAGGCCCAAAAAACGTGAATGCGAAGTAATTTAGCAACCCTGGACAGGGGCGTGGAGCAGGATGCCCCAGCTGCACAAACGGGCTGCGTTCGTTAGGTTGCCGCTCAGTCAGAGTACATTTTTGAAGCGCGCAAAAATGGGGCCATTTAGCTCATAATAGTTTTTAATTTTGGAAGCGTCACGAGCAAAGTAGAAAGCCATCATCTTCTTCACAAAAAAAATTTTTTTCTTGTGAGTAATTTGGGTTTTGATTTTT
Organism: Sweltsa coloradensis; assembly: GCA_024449915.1. Lineage (NCBI taxonomy): Eukaryota > Metazoa > Arthropoda > Insecta > Plecoptera > Chloroperlidae > Sweltsa > Sweltsa coloradensis. The sequence goes on along the minus strand of JAMZAV010001692.1, from coordinate 3,095 downwards.
TTTGCCCGATCAAAAAATACGGCGAGTTACATTTTTTGTACCATTTAATTCTTTGGGGGGGGGTTTTTTTTTTTTTTTTGGAGGGGTTTATTGGGCCTGAAAAATCAAAAGGGGGAAATTTTCTGGCCCTTAAAAATTTTTTTCCGCAAAAAAACCTAAAGTGTCCGGTTTTTTTTTTGGGCCAACCCAACTCCCCAAAATTTTTTTTAAAATTGAAACCTAAAAATTAGCTTATACTGTTAAAAAAATTTCAAAGCAAGCCTTTTTCCCCTTTTTTGATCCCCACAACAAAAAAATTCTTTTAAAAAGGGGGACCCCTTTAAGGGCCTGAAAAAGTCTCAAACACAGGTCCCAAAAGGGGGTTCACGTGAAATTTTTGAAAATAAAAAATCTTTGCAAAAGAAAAAATACCAGACTATTTTAAAAACCTTGGGTTAGATTTAAAAGGGGACGAACAAAATTAATAAGTTTAAAAAATGAAAAAAACTTGAACTAAAGAAGGGGTCCGGGGGCCTTTGGGGGTAAATTTTTTTGGTTTAGGTTAAAGTCTTTTCGGTTTAAACAATTATTTATTCCCCAAAGATAAAAAGTATTTAAAAATAAGTAAAAAAATTCAAAATACCAATATGGGGTTTTTGAAGCTGGTATTTAAATTTTAAAATTTCTTAGTTTACATTTTCTTTTATTAATTATTGATACAGTTATAAAAAAAAAAACACTGATTTAATATTTTGGGAATAAGCGGACTTTAAGTAATTTGGGGGTGTTGGGCAAAATTTTGCAATTAAATTTTTTTTGGATTTTTTTTAAGGGTTTTAAAAATTATTTAGTGATAAAAAAAAAATTTAATCTTTTAAAACCCTTTAAAGAGTAAACAAAAAGATTTAGGTAAATAAAAAATAAGGGACAACAAGAAAAAAGTGTATGACTAGGATTTTTTAAATATTCTTGCAAAAAAAGTCAGCAAAACAGGGAAATTTTAATTAGATGACTTTTTTCCGCACGAAAATTTAGGTTTTTCCCCCTTCGATTTCAGCAAATGGTGAGTGGCATAGGGAACAAAAAGGCAAACGACCATTTTGGACCAGAGATTCACACATTCATGATTTTAAACAGTTCTGCTTTTAATTTCAAAAAGGGAAGCGGTCCCAAGAGAGCAATGTGTGAACTAGTGAAGAACGTTGCATAGAAAAAAAAATTGCTTTAAAAAGAAAATTTAAAAACCCATATTCTTTACTAAATACCTATCAATGTCGATTTGTGATAATAGCCGTAGTGAATTTGAAAAAATGTGTATATTAATTTTGGGTCAAAATTTGTGTTTTGGCTCAAAATTTATATGGACTTGAACAAAATAAATTTTTTTTTGTCGTTTTTGAGCAAAATTTTTATTCAAAGTTTTATTCCAAAAAAATTTCCCCCTCTTGGTTCGAAGGGAAATTTTAAATGCCTCCCATCTTAAAAAAAACTTTTGGGTACCAGTTCAACTGAGCCAAGTGCCAAACCGTTTAAAAAGGGGGCATATTAATCAGCACCAAAAAAAATCATTAAAACCACCTGTTTTAGCATCTGGTTGGGCAATGACGGCCAAAAAGTAAAAAAATGAAATTTTTTTTTTAAATTTTAAAAATTTAAATCAAAAAATTTTTGTTAGAAGCATGACAAGGTAGGGTAAAGAGTTTTTTATGCGGACCCCAAACTAGAAGATTTTTTTTTGAAATATACTAAAAAATTTTGTTAAAATTTAGAATTTTACGGATTTTTATTTAACATTTTTTTTGGCTATTCGAGTCGGAAAAAATTCGAAAAAGATACCAAACATGATTTTTAGCACATCAAAAAAAATTTTGTATCTGAAAAAAACGTTTTTTAAAAAAAGGCCCCCATTTTTAAATTTTAAGGGGAAATTTGAGGCCCCCACTCCCTTTAAAAAATTTCTTTTGGGGTTCCCCCACAAAAATGTGCAAAAATGGCAAAAAAGTGTTAAAAAAATGAGTATTTTTTGGTACCGCTACCACTAAAGGGTGGCGACATTAAGTATTTTACGAAAAAATGGCATTGGGCCATACCCAAAACGCATAAATTTTTTCTAAGATGGGAAAAAGGGGGAAAATTTATAAACTTTTACTAATTGCAAAAGAAATTTTAGTGGGTAGGCTGGCCCGGGGAGCCGAGCGCAACCCGGGCCCCCGGGGCAATAATTTTAAATTTAAATTAAAATTAAAAAAGCTAAAGTATATTCAAATGATAATTATATTTCAATATATAGTAAAGGTAGTTTCAAAATATTTCAAACATTTTAAAGGTTACACCCTTTAAAACACATTTGGAAAAAGCCCCCCAATAAGCACTGTAAATAACGGAGCATTTTTTTTCTCCAAAATTTTGTGGGGTTTACTTAATTAAATTGGGGTTCCCTCAGTTCACTTCGAACTCAATTTATTTTTCTTTCAAATTGTTTTAATTATAGCGTTTTTTTTAACTTTGGGAGTCACTGACGACACAAAAGGATTTTTTTTTGACATGTTTTTCTTGATCAAAAATTTAAAATGGTTTTCAACAGTGTAAAAAATAAAACGTATACAGCAGGGCGCAACTACGGGGGGGGGAGGGGGGGGGGAGGGGGGCCAATTTAATGGTAAAAATTTTGTAAAATCGAAAATTAACTGGCAATCTGCCAATTTTAAAATTTTCGACAAAAAACCCGCTAAAAATGCTAAAACCTAGTAAAAAAATCAATTTTCAATGTTAAAAAAAATAAAATTTGGGATATGAGCCTTAAACCCTCACTAGCCCCCCCCCCCCCCCCCCCCCCCCCCCCCCGGGAATTTTTGGAAACATAAATTTTGTTAGTGGTTCTAAAAAAACGACCCCAAAAAAAAAGAGTAGTTACGCAAAAAAGATATATAGAATCGTAGTCAAAAAAAATTTAAAAACTAATAGCAAACGGTACGAAAATGCATGTTTTTTGAAGCCCTCATTTAGAGAAAAAACCCCTTTGTCCCGGAAAAAAAGCAAGACCTGAGAAAGAGCAAAATACAAAAAAATTTTCCTTTTTTGGGGATCCCCCGGTTTTTCCTTTTTTTTCCCCTTTT